>OZ023171.1:1195322-1357822 GCA_963678695.2 Diplodus puntazzo
TCTTTTAAACCTATATCTTTTAAAAATATAAGATTAGTCAGAGACCGTTAAATAAAATATTTATAATAATAAATCATCTTAATTCGTAGCTGTAGATAAATTCCAAAGCCAAACTGATCTATCCCTTTCTCTTCTATCCAAATGAGCATAGCTATACCTACCGTCAACATGTAGATGATCCACACAGAAATCATATCAAGACAGCATCCAAGTAAAACAGACAGATGGAACAAACTTCATACACGACTACAGAGATCATACAGTGATGCTTTGTTAGAGTGGTAACTGAGTGAAATCAAACTCTGATGGTATCGTGTGTGAACAGTGTTAAACTGACACAAACACACACACACACACACACACACACACACACACACACACACACTGGACTATTGGCAGAACTGTCACTGAGATGAGGCTGAGAGTGGAGA
Source organism: Diplodus puntazzo (assembly GCA_963678695.2). Taxonomy (NCBI): domain Eukaryota; kingdom Metazoa; phylum Chordata; class Actinopteri; order Spariformes; family Sparidae; genus Diplodus; species Diplodus puntazzo. The sequence continues at coordinate 1,195,754 of OZ023171.1, forward strand.
TGAAGCCTCCTCAGGCCATTTGCTAATGACAGACACAGTATGTGTCAGTTCCCATCTATGTTTAGTATGTATGTATGTTTAGTAAATGTCTGCACATGTAATGATTTTCACATTGACAGGCTAGAATGCCAGTTTTACATGATAATATAACAGTCAAAAGTAAAAGGCTTATATGTTGTTTGCCTTTGCGCCATGAAACTGTTTCATGATTCATATATATAATTTTCTTATCTGCCACCTGTAAACATAGCTTAAGATAGGTTTAGGAAGTGAAATTATTTGGTTAAGGTTGCAGGAAGAGATTGTGAACAATTTCAATTGTTACAGATTTAGGGTATAGGGTGCTGCTGTCTGTATTGGAAGATGTTCATATATATTTCCTACTCACAGTCCAGAGGACACCTGTCATCCTCATGAGGCTGTCCTCTGTGCAACAGGCAAACAGCAGAGCAGCTGTTTCAGCCAGCGCACAGACACAGAGACCCTGCTACAAGGACCTCAGAAGTCTGGTTAAACTTCACTTTAGTAGATGTGGACAATGCTTGTTGCCACAAGTGCAAACAGTCTTTTGCATTTGAGGGCAAAAACACAAGCAATCCACAGACTGCACCACATACAGACATAGGAATGAAGCTCAGAGTTTATCTCCCGCTTCCCCATCCACTTCAGGTGTGTTGACTGCACAAACGTGTAAATGATTTAAAGTAATCATTAATTAAGATTAAGATCAAGCCAGACAGAAAGTCAGGCAGCTGAATGGCATCCGGTCAATTTTCAAAATAAAACACTCCATACCAACTCAAGATTTACAGCACAACAAAGTTTGTAATATTAACAATAAACACACTTAAAACAGACAAATAACCAAACAATTTAACTACAAACCCTACTTTATCACAGTACAAGCTGAGAAATAAAGGAGAGTGATAAAATGAGCACATGGAGGACGGAACAAAACAGCAGGTAACAAAAAGGTGCCCAGTGGAACCAAGGGGTAAGACTGCTAACACTGGCTACAAGACTAAACAAGCAAGGAGTAACTACCTAATAGCAGCTAAACTCTAGCCAAATTGTTTTTATGGTGAGGAGAAACAAGATACAAATAAATAGCATATATTTAGCATTGTAGTTAAACAGGTGCACAATGTGACCATGGATGTGATCTAAAAAGGTTAAAAAAGGGATTTTTTTGTTTTAGCTCAATTTCTTTTAAAATTCTCTTTCTATCAACCTTTTATTCTTCCACAACACAATGGAGGTTTCCATCTGCATTGTTTTGTTGGCCTAGTGGTGGGCTGTCACAGGTCTGGTTACATTAAATTTGGTTTAGCAGTTTTTTGTTGATTTAAAACTGAGAGTGATACAGGGTTGTCAAGTTTGATATTAGATTAGGCTTGATTAAATTCAAGGGGACTGCTGGGCCTTGGCAGAACGTTCTATGGCGCTTTCTGGTGAATTAACACTTGGATTGAGCGTCCACTTCTCTTGAAATGATGAATCTCTAAGTTCAGTGAGGACCAGTCGAGATGTTTTGCTCTTTATAAAATGTCATGTTGAGGTTGTGGGTTTGGACACGTGCTTGCATAATCCTTTTTTATCTTCTAAATGCAAGGCATGATATCTTAATGAAAAAGGGAATAATTAGTTCAAATCCTGGAGAAAGAGGGACATTGAAATGAAGTGCATCTTGAATCCGCGATATGGAGTTAATGCAACAGCAGTGGAAGCTTGAAATGTGGAAAGGTTTCTTACAGCCTTTGTGAAAGACTTTCTCCAGTGATGTACAGGGAAAATAATACAGTCTGGCATGTTATCAATGTCATGCAAACGACATCAGAACAGCACTAACTTCTGCTCTGAGTTTATTCCTTTGAGATTTAGGTGAGGCTATAAAAACTATGAATTGTGTTTGTGTTTACCCTCCATCAGCATTGGTTGATATCCTCTGGATACATTTCAACCTGATAGCACTCAACGAAAAGTTAAGGGCTGTCAGGGTTTTCTTTTCTTTAAAGCAGCAGAAATATACACACACAAACATACACTTCAATTTGAATTCACTTGTATGCAAAGCTTCAGTCTAACAAATGAGGCAAATATGAAAGAGGTATTAGTGACAGTTCACTATGAGGGATACAAATCTATCAAATGGATACAGATGCTTTCTGTGTTTGTGTGTGCGTGTATGTTTGTTTGTGTGTGCAAGCACATTTAAGCTTTTGTTGGAGCTGCACACGGGCACTGACATGTGTTAGAGTTTTAATTTTCTGGCTGTGAAAGCCTTGAAAACGCTGGCTACATCTTTACACTAAGAATTCTCATGCAGTCATTGCAGCAGCCTGTGCAAGACAGTTGCAGGCTAAACAGCAAATATAATACCATCACTTTATACTGTCTATCAAGAAAAAGGGACTGTTGAGACAAGCATTAATTTTTCCTCCATTGTTTTCCAAAAACTGTGAGAGACACTGTTGCTTGGGGTTTCATTACCATGAAAACACACACTGCAGTTTATTATGACATAGTTCCAACAAATACACTATTTTGCAGTTAGCTGTTTTAATGATTTACTATTCAACAAGAACCAATGGGCTTGACGCTTTGTACCACAGGCAGAGAGGGAAGTCAGAGCAGTGCCTTGTTTCCAGTCGGCAGGTCTCTGTGAGCTTGTGTGTGTTGTGGCTTATTGAACCACAAACATTGTCTAAAAGTGTCTTGACCAGTTTTAGTGTCCATGTCGGGGCCATAACGACACAATGTGCCTAGTGGAATCTAGGGGTACCAGCAAATTGTTGGTTTAGGCTCTTCCAATAGGATTTAATGACATAAATCCTATTGATGCTTTTAATAGCAAAAAAAAGCCCACGGAAGTTGGCCCCAAAGGATGACAGGCTCGGGCAAAAGTGAGGACACATGCCAACGTCTGAGTCGTGGTATTCGCTGCAATGGGAAGTGCCAATTTGGATTTGTTGTACTAAATCACGCCCACTTTGTTCTTTAAAATGTGGAAGTTAAAGGCAAAAAAGCATTTACATCCGTTGTAGTGCCATCTATTGGGCAATTTGCACCAAATTTGGCACAGAGCCTCTGGATGAGTTCAGGAATAATTGACTTAAGATGTTGAAAGCATTTAGTTTGACCGAAATATGAAACAATATGTGTTTTTTAGCTAGCAAAAAAGATTGTTTGGTTATTACTAGCAGATTTTTTGGAGTGCCAAAATTCTTTTGATAACTTTTCATCAGACACACCTGGAGATTACATGTGCAAAGTTTCAGGCAGATGGCGCTTAAATTGTAGGAGGAGTTCAAAAAAGTAGGTTCTGCGAACAAAATGTGAAACAGAAATGGGCGTGTCCTATGTCAGAAAACCCAGCTCTATTCAGGGAACATATGGATATAAGGTTTGCAAATGTGTTATTTAAAATGTGGAAGTTACAGGCAAAAACGCCATTGCATCCATTATAGTGCCACCTAGTGGAGTACATGTGCAATTTTTGGTATGGAAGAACTGTGTCCTATTCTACATGTACCATATAAATTTCAAAGCTCTCAGGATAATAGTTTGGCTGAAATTAATGTTTGTTGTTTATCTTGTAATAAGCCATGCCCACATTGACCAGTCATGACCACCTTCAAGATATGGCCTCAGAACTGACCCTACATCATACCGACCAAATTGCGTAAAAATCGGTGTAGCCGTTCAAGAGATATAAACTTCCCATATTTTTAGCGCCAAATTCGGCTCATCCCTTCCCAGTCTCATGGCAACCAAGGATCTCAAATTTGGTGTTAATAGCATTTAGTTTAATCGACATATCAAACAGTTTACATTTTCATAGCTAGCTACAGAAATTGGTTCGTTAATAATTTGCGCATTTTTTGACCGAGCAAAATTCTTTTGATAGCTTAAGATCAGGTCCAGCTGAAGAGTGTACGTGCAACGTTTCACGCAGATCGGACAAAATCCCAAGGAGGAGTTCGAAAAAGTTTTTGCGATTTTGCAAAAAAAAGTGGGCGTAGCCAATGGCAAAGTGATTCGGCTCCATTCAGGGAATCTGGGGATACAAGGTTTTTGAATGTGCGACATACGGTGTGGGAGTTGGCCCGCGTTGGCCTAGGTTATAGTGCCTGCATGCGGATATATGTATTTTTTTGGGTCTGAGATATTTGCAGGAGTCTGGACCAACCCTCCAAATTGCACCGCCCTCCCTTGCACGGTTTAGCCTGCAGCACCACTTTTAGCCGGAGAAAAATAAAAATAAAAATCTTTAGAATTACAATAAAGTTCCTAGCACAGCTGGTCCTAGGAAACGTGTATGCTTGCATACGCGTTCCCTCGGTCCCTCGGGCTTGGCCGCCTAAAAATCTTTACAATTACAATAAGGTTCCTAGCACCGCTGGTCCTAGGAAAAGCGTATGATTGCATACGCGTTCCCTCAGGCTTGGCCCCCTAAAAATCCTTACAATTACATAGGGTTCCTAGCACTGCTGGTCATAGGAAACGTGTCTGGAAGCAGACGCGATTCACAAGAAAGTGAAGATTCACTTTCTTGTGAATATTCAAATAATCAGGATTCTTTAATTTATCTCTTTTTTTCCATATAGTGGAGGCCTTCAGTTGCTGAACGTTACTACCATTAATGATCATAAAACACGTCAATTGTTGAATTTAATGGGATATATTGGAAATATACTGGAGGTAGAGTTGTTTTGAGTGCATATAAATGTATAAATGCACAATTAAAATGTAACAAACCCAAAGGGCTCATTTCATAAATTACCAAAAGAAAAAAATGGATAGATATCTCCTGACCTGGACAAATGCAGCTATGGCTATCTGTATGGCTAGATACTCACAAGGAGATAAAATGTTCTCATTCAGATTTTAAATATAACACAATTAGTAATTAGCAAATCAGTATCTTGATAAATTGAAGATATTATTTCATCAACACGTAAATATCTACTCCATACAAGGACAGTTTAACCTCACCGTTTATTCAGACACTGTAAGCACATCTCTCCCCCAAACACACACACACACACACACACACACACACACACACACACACACACACACACACACACACACACACACACACAGACTACTGCAGCTAGTCTATACACAGCATATTATCAACCCAATAACTGTGCTCTGCTGGGAGGCTTGCAGCATCCCTCCATCCACATCAATACCGACACATGATGTGATTTCCATTTTCAGAAGCTCTGTAGATAATGCAGTGTGGATCTATACTCTAAAACAAAGGAAAATCGTTGTAAACTTTTGTTTGCGTGTGTGTGTGTGTTTTAGTAGACCTACCTGAGACAGTGTGGCGGGCTAATGCAGAGGGCTCTGCTCTGTTTCTGTGTGCAGCCTCACACTGGCAGCTCTGCTAGCTGCTGTTGCTTCTGATTGGACAGCTGGTGGAAGGGGGGTGTACTGAGGATAGCCAATACTTGAGCTTTCTCTGATGAACAGACACTCAGGCAGAGAGGAGCTCATCTAGTGCTCATGCAGGGATTTTATCCCACAGCAGAAATGATTTGAACCACCTGCTTATTTCTCTGCCTGCAGGAAGAAGTTTAAAAGCCTGAATGTTCTTTTTTTTTTTAAATAACACCTACATTCACATATTTTATCAAAAAGTTGGGGTTATAGATTAAATCAGTTTGTGTTTTTACCTGCTGCTTGAAACAGAAAAAAATAGATTTAATTTCTGTCTCATAAAAGAACCTGTATGAAAACACCTGTTAATTTCGCAATGGCTTTATGTTCTTGTCATGTGTTTTGAACTGTCAACACTTCTCTTTAATGACAATGAGGCTCAGCACAACAACTAATCTCACAACAAGACACTTGATATGCATCTCAAATTTTGGCTGTGTTACAAGAGATGATGTACCCCCAATGCTGACATTGACATTTTTTTTTTACTCTTTTTTCACTCATTTTATAATGGCCTAAAGAGATGTAGTCGACTAATTCCTTTTTACGTCTAGTCAAAGAAAAGTGATCAACAGTTTAGTCCACAGTGCACTGACCTGGTCGACACTGCAGAAGTGAACTCGCTCACAAGAAATGGGATTGAAAATGTGTAAATGTTTAAATGCTTTTACTGGGAGACTTTTTAAACTTAACATTTTTGTTCACTCGGGGGCAGTAGAAACATCAACATAAAGCATTATTATACAACTTTTCAACTTCCGCTTCTCGTGTTTTACTGTGGTATTACTGTTGGTGCAGATGTCACCAACACAACATTAGCATGGCTACTGCTAGCAGCCGGCTGTTGACCTAAGCAAAAAACAACTGTTAGATCACCAATTTGACCAAGGAAACCTGATCTCAGTACTATGAAAAGGCAGGGGCTTGGCAAGGTTTTCCTCACTTGAATTGAGTGTCTAAGGACAGAGGATCACTGTATAGAAGGTAAAGTCCACTAAGGCAATGTGATTGGGATTTTGGACGATATAAATAAATTGATTGGATTGTGCTTGAGTTAAACACCTGGTTTTATTAACAAGTAGGCGGGTCTTTGGGGATATAGTAGAAATGATGTCCGTTTTTAATCATCTCAACTCCCACTGGTATGGGGAAACACAGAACAATGAAGGAACAGACTTCGACATAACACCAGAGCAGACACTTTTCATTTGTGCTTTATAGATCAGAGCAAACTATCCAGGTACTCTGCCCTTATGTCATACCCCGATGCTCCGAAACAGCCCCTCTATTTGACTGCTGCTAAATACAAAGTCCAACAGCTTTGCCAAAGTAACAGCATAAAATAGCCAGACAGGCAGAGCTGGCCCTAGGCATTAGGGCTGGTGAAAAAATCGATTATTGATTAATCGCAATTATAATATTGACGATTATGAGTCGATTATTAAATTTCCAAAAATCGATTTAACAAAAAATAAAAAAATAAATTAAATAGTAATACAAACTGGAGTCCTCTTACTGGCTTCCACTACATGGTCCACAGTCTGGAGCCAAGATATGTTATTCCATCATGGATCTTTTTCACACTTAAATCGATTCCAAATCTTTACAAGGAGTCCCTCTACTCTGCTCACAGGGTAGCAATAACCTGCGATGCCTGGACATACAGAGCTACAGTCTCATACGTGACCGTTACAGCTCATTATGTCAGCAGTTAATGGAAGCTAATGTCCTACGTACTTCAGACGAAAGCTATGGATGATAGCCACACAAGCACAAATATGTGTGAGTTTCTTAAAGCAATGGCAGACGAGTGGGGAATAGAGAAACACGACATGGTTCTCGTCACCAACAATGCTTCTAACATGAGTCTGGCTGCTGAGCTTGGCAACTTTCTTTTAACAGTGAAAGACTACATTTAAACAAAGTAAAAAATAATAATTTTGATATTACAGTTACACTATACAATATTGAAGGTGCTGTGAGGTGTTACTCAAAAGAGAAGTAAAATAATTCAGCAGCTGACCGATGAAAATCGAATCGATGATGGTTAATAATCGAAAATCGATTTGTAATCGAATCGAGACTGCAATAATCGGAATCGAATCGAATCGGGACATTGGGCTGATTAACCACCCCTACTAGGCATAGGCAGTATAGGCAAATGCTAGCGGTGCCGTCATCCACCAGGGGTGCCGCAAACGGGAGAGGAAAATAAATAAATAAATAAAAACAATAATAATATTATATAAGTAAAAAAACACAATTTTTTACCAGTGCTATTACTACTATTATTTTGAAAAATTATATCAGCCCACAAAGCAACATAACTTCATGGCAAAAGACTATTAAATAATGGAGAGGTCTTTTTTCTGGGTTCCTGGCTTGTTGCCCTGTACCCCTCCTCTGTTAGGGTGGCAGGGTCGAGAGGTGAGCGGCCTGAATCTGACCACACCGAGAGCAAAGCCCCTGACTGCAGTGTGCAGATTGGGGAGTGGCTCAACAATGTTCGATTCCACTCATTGTGCGGGCGCCATCTGGTGGTGGAGACCAGGCAGCCCATTCTCAAGCGTCAATGCAGCACCTTTGGACAGAGTGGCGTAAAACCCACGTATTGATTTCATATGTAGAATATGTACGGGGCACCTTTCATTATTTCAACATTACTGTTTCATTTTTCTTTCTAAAATGTAAATACCAGCCTACATAATAATAGTAATAATACATAATATTCGATATACATTCTTGTCTCATCTTGTGAATAAAATAATGGTAATACGTTTACATATTCATGAGCCCTCACAACTTCACACACAACTTCTTACTAAGGTTCAGCTCCCACTGAACTTGAAACCTGTGTAACTAGGGCCAGCTGGTATGGAGCTAGAACAGTCTCAATATTATTCACAAATAAATGCAGAGGGATTTGTATCTGCAAAGCTGGATCCGTATCTGTGCCAGAGTAATTTGTATCTGCAAAACTGGATCCGTATCTGTGCCAGAGTCATTTGTATCCGTAAAACTGGATCCGTATCTGTGGCTCTAATTTGCAACTTGTATATCATCATTTGTTTATCAACTTATTATTTTTCAATGGAAATGTATTTGTGAATTTCCACCTATTTGTGTGGATACTTTTGAGACTCTTCTACCGTGCTGTTTTCACACAAAATCCACAAATGCAGGGCACAGGTGACTCATAAAATGTAACTTGACTCGTGTCTCATAAAACACAATTCATAAATAAATGCAGAGTGATTTATATCTGTAAATCTAATCCATATCTGAGACAAATGGATTTGTATCTGTAAATCTGGATCCGTATCTGAGACAAACAGATTTGCATCTGTAAATTTGAATCCGTGTCTCAGCCAAAAGGATTTGTATTTGTAAATTTGGATCTGTGTCTCAGTCAAAAAGATTTGTATCTGTTCATTTGAATCCGTGTCTCAGTCAAAAGGATTTTTATCTGTAAATCTGAATCTGTATCTGTGCCATCAAACTTGTATATCATCATTTGCATATCAATGTAGTATTTTTCAGTGAAAATATATTTGTGAGTCTCCATCTTTTGCTGTGGATCTTTTTGGGACTGTTTTTCCACACAATTCGTGTGTGTCTTTCGTGTCACACAATTCACAACTCGTGTGTGTCTTCCGGTAGATGGCGCTAATGCAACATTGATAGATGCTGTTATACTATACAGAAGAAGAAGACCAAACCAAGTGCTGCCACTGGTTTCTGCTTGATGAAGGGGCAGCAGCAGCATGGATAGCTAACTAGCTGCTTCCATGCTGCTATATTCACACTTTATTAATTATGAAAAGTCACTCAGAGCCATAACTGCGGTCAAGCCAGCCGTGGTTCACGTTAGCTTGGTCAAATCAGCCACACGTTGTTTTCTAGTGCGCGAATCTACTAACATTTATGATAATCGTAATGAAACCGCTCTGAAGAGCTGCTGGTAGTGACTGTGGGGCAGACTGCAGTCTCACAATCAGACCCATGAAACATCTGATACTTTTTCAGCAATTATTCCCGGTAATAAACTGAAGGTATTACGAAGGTATGCATCCGGATTTCATAGTAAAGGACGACATGAGAAAAAAAAAAAATCCATAAGTAGTTCAAGATTCTTATACTGCTGGACTTAGTACTTCCTAGACTACCTGCTTGCATAATATGAAGTATATTTACTGTCTACCGTTCAAGTAATCCTGTGTCAAAATCCTTAACAGAGGACAAGATTAAGGATATTTCACCCGACTTTGATGTGGAATAAAAAGCGTATTTTCTAGTAGTATAGTAGTATTTTCAAGTAGTCCAAAATTCATACACTACTGAACTTAGAACTTCCTTGACTATGTGCATGAATAATATAAAGTACTTTTACTGTCATTCCCCTGCTTTACCTGCTTTCTCCCATCCCTGAGACCTATAACACTGGCATGGACGACAAGTCATTAAAAATGTACACTGCACTTTTATCATGTTGTGAAATAAAAGCTTATGATTTCATAGCGATAGATTTACAAGCTTGTTTAAAAGTATATGTTATCATTGGTGTGTTATGACTGTATAATCTTTACAAAACCTCCCTCCATGTGGGTTGGTGTCTGTCTTTTTTGTCTGTTTTCTCAAGCTTGAATTTGAGGGTTCTGCACAAACCCATGATGTTGCACCACGAAACTGTTCACTTCTCAAGTTGTATCCATGGCCTTATATGCTTGGGGTGTTGTTATGACTGGAAAAAGCCTTACTCATGAATCCAAGTTTCATATTTGCACACTGTTGGAGGAAATACTCCGATCTTTTACTTAACAAAAATGGAGCAATACCACAGTCTAATGATACTTAATTACAAGTAAATTTCTTCATCAAATTTGGGCGAAAAGACTTATTCTTGTTCTCCCTTAAGGATTTTGACAGAGGATTATTAAAAAATTGCACAGTAAAAGTACTTCATATTATTCATGCACATAGTCCAGTTTAAAGTTCAGCAGTATATGAGTCTTGGACTACTTATGGAAAATAAGCTTTTTATTCCACATCAAAGTTGGGTGAAACATCCTTATTCTTTTCTCTGTTAAGGATTTGACACAGGATTCCTCGACCAGTACACAGTAAATATACTTCACAGTATGCAAATTTTTTTCTCACGTCGTCCTTTACTTTGAAATACCGAAGCATACCTTCGTGATACCTTCAGTTTATTACCGGGAATAATGACTGTAAAAGTCTTGTGTGTTTCAAGGGTCTGACTGTGAGACTGCAGTCTGCCCCACAGTCACTACCAGGAGCTCTTCAGAGCAGTTTCATTACGATTATCATAAATGTTAGTAGATTCACGCACTAGAAAACAACGTGCGGCTGATTTGACCAAGCTAACGCGAACCACGGCTCGCTTGACCGTAATTATGGCTCTGAGTGACTTTTCATAATTAATAAAGTGTGAAAATAGCAGCATGGAAGCAGCTAGTTAGCTGACCATGCTGCTGCTGCCCCTTCATCAAGCAGGCATCTAGTGGCAGCACTTGGTTTGGTCTTCTTCTTCTGTTTAGTATAACAGCGTCTATCAATGTTGCATTAGCGCCATCTACTGGAAGACACACACGTGTGGTGAATTGTGTGAAACAAAACGGCGTGGAAAAACAGTCCCAAAAAGATCCACAGCAAAAGATGGAGATTCACAAATATATTTCCACTGAAAAATACTAAATTGATATGCAAATGATGATGTACGAGTTAGATGGCACAGATACAGATTCAGATTTACAGATACAAATCCTTATGACTAAGACACAGATTCAAATTTACAGATACAAATCCTTTTGGCTGAGACACGGATTCAAATTTACAAATACAAATCCTTTTGGCTGAGACACGGATTCAAATTTACAAATACAAATCCTTTTGGCTAAAACACGGATTCAAATTTACAGATACAAATCCGTTTGTCTCAGATACGGATTAGATTTACAGATATAAATCATTCTGCATTTATTTATGAATTGTGTTTTACGAGACATGAGTCAAGTGGCATTTTACGAGTCACCTGCACCCTGCATTTGTCTGCATTTATCTTGGTTGCTATGGCGCCGTACGAGGTGGCAGCCTGTAACAGCAGCTCCCGTGGGTTTTCAAGTTTTTTCGTAGTTTATGTTGTATTCTCTGTTCTGATTCTCGCTGAACTTTGGCAGCTCTTCTCCGGAGACTGAGAGAGGACGAACACCTTTCTTTTTTTTTTTTTTTTTGGACTTTTGTGGCACTTTTTTGTGATGTTTTTGCTAGCCCTAGCAACGGAGGGTCAGGAGCGCATCATTGAGCGCATTGTTTACACACGCGACCAGCTGATTGCGCTGTGTGAACCTGCACTGCTACCCGGAGCCAGACCTGAGGTCCTGAAGGAGCTGCGGAGGAGACGCCGTGGCTGCAGAGCCGGAGCGAAGTGGAGGGGGAAGAAGAGGAGACACAGACCAGCTGTACCGGCGATCATCATGGGAAACGTGAGGTCTCTGGGGAACAAGACGGACGAGCTTGCCGCGCTGATAAAGGCTCAGAGGGAATATCGTGAGTGCAGTGTGTTGTGTTTCACGGAGACATGGCTTCACTCAAACATCCTGGACCACAGCGTGGCGATTCCCGGCTTCAGCACTGTTCGGGCGGACAGGGATGTGATAAGCCGCGGAAAGAAGAAAGGAGGAGGGATTGCACTGTATGTGAGTGAGAGGTGGTGTAATCCCGGACATGTTCACGTGAAGGAACGTCTCTGTACCCCGGACATTGAACTGTTGACTGTGGGGATGCGGCCTTATTATTTGCCCCGGGAATTCACGTCCACCGTCATTATCGGTGTGTACGTTCCTCCTTCAGCTGATGCAGCGCTGGCCTGTGACGTCATCCACTCCGCTGTTGCCCAGATACAGACGCAGCATCCTAACGCATTTATTGTCATCACTGGGGATTTTAATCATTTGTCACTGGACAAAACCCTCCCAACATTTCACCAGTATGTTGACTGCCCCACCAGAGACTGTAACATACTGGATCTGTTGTATGCAAATGCTAAGGATGCATACAGTCCCACAGCCCTCCCCCCTCTTGGGAGATCTGACCACAACCTGGTCCTGCTGACCCCTAAGTATGTTCCTCTTGTTCAGCGGCAGCCTGTCCACACTAGGAGCGTGAGGAGGTGGACTCAGGAGGCTGCTGACGCACTACAGGACTGCTTTGAGTCGACAGACTGGGATGCACTTGTTGAGCCACATGGAGAGGATCTTGACAGCATGACCGACTGCATCACAGTATACATCAGGTTCTGTGAACACACCACCATGCCAACCCGGACTGTACACTGCTTCCCTAATAATAAGCCGTGGATCACCAATGACCTGAAAGTCCTTCTTAACAAGAAGGAGAGGGCGTTCAGGTCTGGAGACAGGGAAGAACTGAGGAAAGTGCAGCATGAACTCAGGGATATGCTGAGGGCCTGTAAAGACGCCTACAGGAGGAAGCTGGAGGCCAAACTTCAGCAGAACAGGGGATGAGGGATGTGTGGACTGGTATGAAGCAGATCACTGGGTGTAAGGTGAGCGGCAGACAGTCATCGGGCAGCCTGGAGAGAGCAAATGAGCTGAACAGATTCTTCAATAGGTTCAGCTCACAGCCTTCTGTCGTCTCCCTGACACCTCCAGACCCCCACACACCCTCACTGCCCCAAATGCTTCCTCCCCTCCCCCCTCACTCCCCTGCCCTGAGCTTTCCTGTGCAACATCTCTCCTCCTCCTCTACCTCCTCCTCCTCCACCTTCACCTCCTCCTCCACCTCCTCGTCCTCCACTGAAGACACCAGCAGCCTCCCCCGCATGACTGTGACTGCAGGACAGGTTAGGAGACAGCTGGAGAGACTCCACCAGCAGAAGTCTGCAGGCCCTGATGGTATCAGCCCCAGGATCCTGAAGACATGTGCCAGCCAGCTGTCTCCTGTCCTACAACACCTCTACAACCTGAGCCTTGGTCAGGAGAGAATACCGGTGCTTTGGAAGACTTCCTGCCTGGTTCCTGTTCCAAAGAAGTCGACACCATCAGACCTCAATGACTATCGACCAGTGGCCCTCACATCTTACGTCATGAAGGTGCTGGAGAGACTGGTTTTGGCCAACCTGAGGCCGCAGGTGAGAGCCCTGCTAGACCCTCTGCAATTTGCTTAACAGCCCCACTTGGGAGTTGATGACGCTGTCATCTACCTGCTACAACGAGCCCATTCGCACCTGGATGGTGGAGGAGGCACTGTGAGAATCACATTCTTTGATTTCTCCAGTGCTTTTAACACCATTCAGCCACTGCTACTGGGGGAGAAGCTGCGGGTGATGGGTGTAGACGACACAATGATCTCCTGGATTACTGACTACCTGACAGGCAGGCCACAGTTTGTCCGTATGGGCAGTGTTCTGTCTGATGCGGTGGTTAGTGATACAGGAGCTCCACAGGGGACTGTACTGTCTACTGTCTCCTTTCCTGTTCACCTTATACACCACTGACCTTCAGTACAACACCGGGTCGTGTCACCTGCAGAAGTTTTCTGACGACTCGGCTGTTGTTGGGTGTATAAGTGAGGGACAGGAGGAGGAGTACAGGGCACTGTTGGACAACTTTGTGGAGTGGACTGGACAGAATCACCTGCGGCAATCACAGACTGGACTGGAGATCTAACACTGAAGCTGTGTACAAGAAGGGGATGAGCAGACTTTACTTCCTGAGGAAGCTGAGATCCTTCAACGTGTGCAGCAAGATGTTGGAGATCTTTTATCAGTCTGTGGTGGCCAGTGTACTTTTCTTTGCTGTAGTTTGTTGGGGAAGCAGCATCGGAGCCAGCGACACCAACAGACTCAACAAACTGATCAGGAGGGCTGGCTCTGTGATTGGCTGCAAACAGGACACTCTGGAGGCTGTGGTGGAGAGGAGGACACTGAAAAAACTGTTATCCATCATGGATAATCCTCTCCACCCTCTCCAACTCACACTGGTCAGACAGCGGAGCACCTTCTCCGGAAGGCTGCTTCAGCTTCGCTGTCGTAGCAACAGATACAGGAAATCTTTCCTGCCACAAGCCATCACTTTATATAATAACTCTCTCACCTCTGCCTGACAAAGAATATACTATGTATATATTGGATTCTATTTATATTATGTACGTAGTGTTTTATTTGCGGACCCACTACTGCTGTAACAAAATAATTTCCCAGTCTGGGATCATTAAAGTAATTCTATCTATCTATCTATCTATCTATCTATCTATCTATCTATCTATCTATCTATTTGATTTTGTGTGAAAACAGCAAGGTAGAAGAGTCTCAAAAGTATCCACACAAATAGGTGGAAATTCACAAATATATTTCCACTGAAAAATACTAAGTTGATGAACAAATGATGATATACAAGTTGCAAATTAGAGCCACAGATACGGATCCAGCTTTACGGATACAAATGACTCTGGCACAGATACGGATCCAGTTTTGCAGATACAAACTACTCTGGCACAGATACGGATCCAGCTTTGCAGATACAAATCCCTCTGCATTTATTTGTGAATAATATTGAGACTGTTCTAGCTCCATACAGCTGAACTGGAACAGTGAAGTGAAATCAAGACTTAATACTGGCCTTCTAGCTATATTAAAACAGAAAAGGTTCATGCATTTGATAGACTTTCCTATTTTTAACTTGTCAAATGTCTTCTTTTTTACTGTAAGTCCATTATTTTATCCATGCTGTCTACATTTAAAAAAACAATTCTACCATATACTGTTAAGAATTTCACTGTAAAAAAACAGGAAAATACTGGCAGCAGGGACACCAGTATTTTACTATTATTTTGCAATGCAATGACTGTTCTTTATTTTAACAGTATATTATCGTTTTTGGATTACAGTACATGACGGTAGAATAACTGGGTAATGGTAATTTTACAGCGCATCTACCATCATTTATTTAACAGTATATCACCGTATTTTGGATTACAGTACATGACAGTAGGAGAACTGTAGCTTATGGTAATTTAACAGTATATGCCAGTGTGTTATTTTTGCATTTGTAGAAATCCTCACCAATTTAAAAACAAAGTATGTAGGGCTTCTCAAATACCCAACTGTAGGCTATCACATTCATCCCGACAGCCAGTCAACATCCAAAAGTCCTACAATAAACACACTAATGTCTTGCCTTCTAGTGCTTAGAGCGAATCAACTTATTCAACTGATAACTAATTTTACTTAATATCGTATTTAACTTAATAACTACCAAACTGTCTGAGCTGTGTCTGCCTCAGTTTCTATCATCAACATAGTGTTTCTATGCATGTCGGCTCAATGAAGAGACATAATCATAACTGAATTGATTAAATTTTGTTGTTATTGCCAATCATTCCTAACCTCTGACCTTGAATAAAAATCAGATGCAGACCTTTAAGTAATAAGTTTGAGAACCCTGGTATAGAACACAAGAGAATATACACTCCATAACATTGCTATAGTTTATTACAAAGTGCTCATTTGTACAGCAGACTTTGTAAGATTAGTAAAATTGAGAACATTTGTATTACAAAAATGAAAAGGTATTGCATTTCCATATTTGGAAGAAACTGTCTCCAATACAATCATTAGTGACAGGCTTTACCAAACTCATGACCTTAGATGCTGAATTAAAATAGCATCATGAACAGTGTAGCACTGATTTAAAATACCATCAAGAACAGTGTAACAGTCTAGCTTGAAAACAAGTCTTTTGCATGTGAACAATAGAAACTGGACATGGAGAAAGAAAAGAGGGGGAGAAAGAAAGAGCGAACAGTGAGTACTTAACAGCAGTGTTTGGCTGGTCTCCTCAGTCACAGATGATGAATGCCTGTAAATAAATAAATAAATAAATAAAATTAGCAACACAACATCTCTGGTAAAATATACAAATATGAAAGACTAATGGAGGGAGAGAAAGGAACATAAAAATGAGGGAAGAAAAATGGGCCAGAGCAATAAACTGTTCAAGGGAGAGAAAAAATGGTTAAGACGGGACAAAAAGTGGAAAGAAGAGAAAAGCAAGAGACAGAAAGGAAAGAGGGTGGTTAGTTATAGTTTAGGGAGGGTTGCCTCTGGAAAACTAGTGCAATGAAGTTAATGAAGTTAAATTAATAAATGATCAGATAATGACACGTACATTTTACAATAAAAAAAACTTTATGAAGGTCAGCAACCTATGGCTAATTGAGCTCAAGCTAGCTACGGAGCTTGCTTCACTTAGCCCTATTTAGCAACCTGAACTAATGTAACAGATCTAATGAAACATGTGAAATGTCAACAGTTCAATAATCATGCAGATGAAACAACACTGGACACAATTTAGGGAGATAAGCATAACTTTACTTTACCTGCTCTGTTGAACCCCATATGGACTTCTCTGGCTGGAATGATTTGACAGAGCTGTGCTCTCCAAAGTCAAGTTCAGGAATAGCCAGTTAGGTTACGTATTGTCACTCAAAAATTAGTAGTTTGAGGAGTTTGATCAGTAAAGAAGTGCTATCATCAAAATAGAAACATAAGCCCGCAATCATCAGTAAGATGCTGATGGATAATGACTGGATTTGAAAAGGGATGTTAACACATGTCTCCACTGCTTGACAGAAAATACTGTTTATGTTGTGAAATTACAGTTTCTTATTGCTAACTGAGCATTAACTGTTAATTCACATGTAAGCATGAATATTTAACAGTATTTTAAAATTATTTTAAAATACAGTAAGATACTGTTGTAGCCCACCGTAAATGTACAGCAATTCATTACAAGTACTGTTTTATGCTGTTAAATTACAGTTATCTACTGTAATTGTTAAATGACTGATTTAACTGTTAATTTACATGTGAGGGATGAATATTTAACAGTATTTTACAATTATTATAAAATACAGTAGGGTACTGTTGTAAATCCACCGTAAATATACAGCAATTCATTACAGTGTAGCATTTCCCCACGTGAGAGTGACAAACAGTATAGACATAGACACATGTTAAATTTTTGTACACTCAATTATATCAGCTACATTAAGGAGATCAGAAACTGACACTTGAACACGCTTTATTCCTATCTTTCACTTTCTTTCAGAAGCAGAAAACACCTGCATTTGCCTTGTGTCCATAATTTCTTTACGAAATGCTTAATGTAAAATGTACGGGTCCCTTAGTTCATTCGTCTACTCTTCATCCAGGCCATCAGACATACGAAGCAGTTCCACTGCCCTCAAGCAATCTTCCTCGTCCATGGTGAAGACTTGGGGACGGGAAAGTTTTCCCTTGAATGTTTCTGTGCCACACCACCTTGCTGCCTCAATGGTGTCCCTAAGCAGAGCATTCTCCTAATCAAAAATAAAGAAAACAATTATTAAAATAAAGGTAGGAGAAGGCAGAAAACAGTGAAATAAGAAAAGCCCACAGCAGGCAACATATCCCATTCCCTGTTCCCAGTTCTGGCAAGTTGTCAGCTTCCTCTAGAAAGGAAATAGTTTGTGATTCTTATAGGCACAATAACAATGCAAGATGTAAAAAAGATCAGTAGCTGATTTTAAGAATACTGGTTTAATGAAAATGGAGAAATGACTGCAAAACCAGCATTGTGACATTCCACCTCTACAACCTTGATGGATATGTGTACAATAATACTGCTTTGAACAATACCTGATGCTTCGGAGACATATTCTGAGCCTGAACTTTTTTGGAGGGACCACTTACAAACGTAACAAAACAGTGACAAATTAGTCAGATATAAATATTAATCTAAAACTTGGAAAATGATATTTGAAGGTTTATTTCCAGGTTATATTCATTAAATGCACGTGAAAACTTTACATAATATTTTTCCCCCAAAAGTCGACAGCCTACCGGGATAATACTTGGTATACCAGATTACCAGTCCAGCCGTGCCTAAAATAATTAGCAAAAGCTAATAACTAATTACAAGGCTCAAAACTTGGTGTATCATCAAGGTGTAGGATGCAAATACATACAGAGCATAACTTATTTTGAAATAAAATGATGTTACTTCCTTCCTTGTCTGTTAAAAATGTTGCAAAGTAGCACGTTAAAATAAAATAAAAAACCTTGCTTACCTCGATTTTGCCAACTGTATTGCTTCTTCTCTCTCAGACAAACATTCTTCTTCTTCAGCGGTTCAATGTGGGGGCAAGTGGGTGGGGTTAAACGTTTAACTCCGCCCACATTTAGTCATTCGGTGATCTGCATTCTGCAGCTAGGGGTATTTGCACTGAGACCCAAGACCAAAAGCGAGATTTACTGATACTATAACAGAATTACAATGTCCAAAAGAAAGGAAGAAGAAAGAAAAGAAGGAAACAACCGGAAGAAAAACGTGAAGAAGATACAGGTACAGTCAGGTCAATGTGATGAAGCGAAAGGAAATTAATAGTTTAATGCATCGTAGTTACCATTGTTGGTGCAGAGTGTTAGCTTGCTAGCTTACTTCTGACGATAGCAGCATTGTTTAATAATCAGTAAAGAGCTCGAGTCGACGTAAGTTTATGTTACTCCACGTCATGACTGACGTTTGCAAAGTTAACCTTAGGCCTGTTCAGGTGTTATTTTACCTGTTGGATGTGTGTTCCCGTATGTCAGTTAAAATGCTTTTAGTTTTCATCCCCTTTATAAGTAATAGGGTAGTTGTAAGCCTTTGGTTTATTGTGTCACATTTTGTTTGTTGAAGTTCTCATCAAATTTTTATTATTAGTCTATATTAGTCTTGTGTATAGCACACATCAAGCATCTGTTTATTTTTTATTAAAATGTAACATGCAGTGGTCACATATACTTCTCTTCTCACTTCAGATGCACTTTTAACATATTTCACCACCACCCCAGTGACACAGCATCAGGTGCTCCTGTCCCTCCAACTCAGCACAGCAGAGTGACACAGCATCAGGACTAAAGGCTGCACCAATAGACCCTGCTGGCTGGCCATCTCTTCTAGAGAGAGCTAGTTCACAGAGGACCATTTCAAATAAAAAAGCAGTTACGTATTTCCCAAAAGCAAAGATGAGAGAGTGTCAACATGACTTTTGTAACTTTTGAGTCTTAGTCAATGGGGAAAAAGTCAAACGAAGTTAGCTGATCTACTCAAACAGAAATGATAGCTTGCACTGCTTCTGCTGCTGAATGTTTTCTCCAAAAGAATACAGACTTAATAAGGAAGGACTAAAGGAATGGAAAAATGCAAGCCACTTGCTGAAGGTTTATGAGGATAGCCGGGAGCACAATACCCACATGGCAACATGGAAGGAGTTGGAGGTCATTTTGCAAAACGGCTGACAATAGATAAGCAAGAGATGGCACTTGCTGAGGCTGAGAGATAATATGTTTGCGCAATGCCTTATTTATATTGTATTTTTATCACTTGTTTCTTTCTTCAATTTTTATTTGGTGTAATATACCATACCCACCTTCAAGTGAAGCACGAGCCTCTTTGCTTTGCCTTTTGCCTGCTCCCGATTTATATTGCCGTTTGGAGGCTATCTCTCCACCTGCAGCCAACTGCCTGTCGGCGCATCTGACCGCTGATTGGTCAGATGCTGCGTGCTGTCAATCATTGCGGCAACGTGTGCCCTGTCAGATTATTTGTCTCTTTTTTTTCCTCTCCTGACTCGGGCTGACTTGGTGCTCTATGCGCGCCTCAGTGCAGCGTTGCGCATCCTTTGCGCATTTGCAGAGAATGCGCCCCTAGTACATAATGGGGTCCCCCCATGGATCGCGGGGCCCTATGCACAGCGAGTGTTCTGCGTGTAGGGAGGGGCAGCGCTGTTGGGCCATATTTCTTTTCACAACAAAAACTGTAGTAATAACTTTGAAATGGCACTTTTTTTATTCACTTTGAACTACAGGCATTATCAGCTCATATACTCAGTAACATCATTAACTAACCTGTGATCAAGTGTTGGACACAGAAGGACCTGTATTGACTGGCCGGCTCTCGCGGTTTACCATTTTCATCCTCTCTGTGGACAGCCTAAAGCCACAGATCTCTCCTTTGTCTGTCCTTTATTCTTAAATCAAAATCATAAATCAAATCATAAATTTTAGGATTTGTTTTATTTTTTCATGTTAATGCTTCAAAGCAGGGTTGCTACTGGCTGTTTTCTGTTTCGCTCCTGGCACTTTCCCAGCATTTGTCTTCATCCGAAGAGGGGCTGGGTCATTCTAGCGACACTAAAGTGATGTATGGCTGCTCTCAGCTATGCTGCTTTCATTTTTGCTACTTCAACCACAAGAAAAAGCAGATGCACCGTGCACGAGTTTCAAGCAACATGCTACAATGAGATCAGCCCGAACCAAGTGTGTGGCCTAACTGTGTGCACAGTTACTTTTCACTATTACAGAATGGGCAAATCAGGCCATTATAGCAATGTTGACACTGGCATGGAATGCACAGTCGTACCCCTTCTTCTGGCCTAGGTTGGTTCACAGATTAAACCGTGCAAAAAAAGTACAAAACTGCAGTATCATAAATTGACATTATGGGTTGTGGTTTTAGCAATGAAACACACTTAGCATACACAAACATAAATACCTTTTGCATCTACCTCAATTGCATAAAACCACTTATTTGATGCGCTTCTTGGCAGGAAAACTAAATACTGTATTTCAGATGAATCATGCCAAAACCTGTTGGTCAAAACATGTGACATGTGAACAATAGGTGGATGCTGGGTTTGGATAAAAGGCTAGTGGTCGTCCTTCTGCCTTCACTTAGAACCTCTACATCCAGTGAGGTGTACACAATCTTTCTGCCCTTTTTGACAATCCGTGTCACAGTTTTGACTGCTAATCCTAGCATAGAATAATTAAGCAAAAGAATCTCAACCTTGGGCAGATTTTTGCATAATACCCTTCAACAAGGCAAGTATAATAATTCTATCACGCTAAACTTGTTTCTTACTGATAGGTTTCTTTTAACTGTGACCACCTTAACCTTAACCAAGTAGTGATTTTAACTCAAACCAATTTTGATTGGTTTTGATCCTTTCACTTGTTTCAATTTTATAATAAGTGTCTGTTTGACTTATGTAGCCTATTAATGCATGTTGTCCGCAGACCTTTTTATTCATTCTTAGCCATATTTATGAATAGCATAAAGCCTGTCCTCTTTTCTTAGTACTGTTTGAAGACAATTGTATATTTGTAATTGCCTTTCAGATGGATAGTCCCGTGTTGTGGAATATTATTATTTGCATATTTGAAAGGCAACACAAAGCTGAATTTGCATATACTGTATGTATAATTTGTGTGCCTCAGTCAGCCAAAATCTGTTATATCTTGATATAAAAGCATAAAACAAACTCTGCCCATTTTTGTAGCTTCTGTCTGGCAACAATGACAAATTTAGATCTAGTGTTTGTCCAAATGAACAGCAAATAGATAGATAGATAGAATTACTTTAATGATCCCAGACTGGGAAATTAT
Source organism: Diplodus puntazzo (assembly GCA_963678695.2). Lineage (NCBI taxonomy): Eukaryota > Metazoa > Chordata > Actinopteri > Spariformes > Sparidae > Diplodus > Diplodus puntazzo. The sequence continues at coordinate 1,217,715 of OZ023171.1, forward strand.
TTTGTTACAGCAGTAGTGGGTCCGCAAATAAAACACTTCGTACATAACATAAATAGAATCCAATATATACATAGTGTATATATACAGTGCACAGTGTGCTATAAACAATAAACAATAATAATATATACAACAAAACAGTAGAGAGACCAGAGTTCTTTGTCAGGCAGAGGTGAGAGAGTTATTATATAAAGTGATGGCTTGTGGCAGGAAAGATTTCCTGTATCTGTTGCTACGACAGCGAAGCTGAAGCAGCCTTCCGGAGAAGGTGCTCCGCTGTCTGACTAGTGTGAGTTGGAGAGGGTGGAGAGGATTATCCATGATGGATAACAGTTTTTTCAGTGTCCTCCTCTCCACCACAGCCTCCAGAGAATATAGGCAAATAATAAATAGACAAGTTTTACTTTATTTGACCAGAGCGTATTTCTTGCTGAGATTTTTCTTTTCTTTTGCGCTGTTGCTTCAGCAAAGTGTCTTCTATCCAAATGTTAGGCTCCCCCGCCCCTGATGGACACGCACATGCTCTCCCTCCCACACACACACACACACACACACACACACATACTCTGATCAAAAGCCGATCTGATCATGAACTTTTTTACGTTGTGTATTCAGCTATAGCCATGGCAATAATATTAACAAAACACAACTTTGTAAACTTATTCACTGTTTTTGGTGAAACTTTCTCAACTCTTGGTTGTTTATGGAATATTATTAATATCATTATTATTATTATTTTTGTTGTTGTTATTATTATTTGTTTCTCAGGTAAGTTAATAAGCTAATTGCTGCTATAAGTATAGTTGCCGTTAGTTAACCCAAAGACGGGTTCAGGGATTGCAGATGTAGAGTGCCAGAACGACATGAGGCTGTGCTAGGGCTGTCACACCAACAGTGTTCAAATATGCTCGACTAAACATGGCCAGTAAAAGTACTCAAAACCTAAAGTCTGTGTGTCTTACTGACGTTCTGAAGTGTAAATTCAGGTAACACTTTCACATTTTTGTATGAATTACAAACTTTTCGATTTCAAATACCTGTATCAATTGCAAACTTCCCCATGTAAAATTCTGTATACATTTCTTAAGAAAGTCTGTTAACATTTAAAATATATAAGTTAACTTGTATATGAGTCAAACCTTCATGTAAATGCATAATTATGACGATAGAGGCACTTTCAAGACTTACCGTAGTTTCGCTTTCGGGCAAGCTAATTTTCGACCTAACAGGTAGGAAAAATAATGGTGGACCTCCTACCTGTTAGGTCGCATTCGGGGATCGACACTTTTTGTCTGCTTTGATGGCAGCGCACCTGAGATGCAGCAGCAACCATGAGTAGTTCAAAAACCTTCTTTTTAGTAAACTCTGTTTACACAAACAATGTTCTTAATGCTCGTGTTCATGTGTAGAGACGCTTGTGATACTATGAGCAAAGTTTCATATTGTGTCGAGCCTTCTTAGTGTTTTAAAAATAGTGATTTTGATGCTATCGTAAGAGTGCCCCCGAAAACGAAACTACGGTAAATCTTAAAAGTGCCTCTTTCGTCGTAATTATGCATTTACACGGAGATTTGATTCAAATACATTCACAAATAAAGCCTAGGTTGCTTTTTGGCAAAGGTTTCACTTTAAGATGCTACTCATGGTCACAGACTTTTTAAACAAGACAGTGCTTATCTAGTCTCTCAATCAAGGGTTGGCTACAACTCTGGACTAATACAAGATTGAAAGCAATGGATTGATATCAACTATTGACTATAGCTTATAGGTTTGTGTTAACATTGTGCAGCCAAAGCTGTGAAATATAGTTTATTGTGAGGACTGGACTAATCAGGCAGCAGAGGCAAAGCTCAGTGTTCTATTTCAATATTCTACCCAATTTATATATTATACAACTTCTCAGTTATGTTAATCTCATTTTTGAGATAGCTGCTTAACTTTGCTCTAGAGGTGCACCAAATTGATGTATTTACCTTGGAAAAAAATCTTCAACAATGAATTGTGTTATTTTTCAATTATGGACTTGCATTTATTAGTTTTTCTTGATTGCTTTGACCTGTTTAAACAAACTGGAATCCTCTCGGTTTTCATCATCACTGTCTCAGCAAAGCACAAGACACCTCTTGCAAATGTGTTAACCCTTTCTCATTGAATTGACACATTTTCCCCACCCTTTTGCAGAACAGTTAACACGGATGTCATTCAAGCAGTCCAAACTCCATTGTTTTAGCTATGGTAACCAAACAGAAACCATCTGTTCCTAACTATTAGAAACTACCTATATTAGTATGAAATCACTAAAGCACCTGTTTGACACTCCTAAACACAAATCTTCAATGAACAATCAGTCTGCAGGCCTTAAAAAGTGCAGCGTCTGTGTTGTTCTTTGCCAACATGGATTGAAGAGGTCTAAGGCAGATGAGAGTGAGAAATAGGTGCAGAGGAATGTCAAGGTTGGATGGCATGCAAGAAGATTTTTCCCTTGGCTCATTGCAAGAGAGGTTAATGAATGTGATGTGGATTAGGCCATGTGGCCCCATCGTCAAGACGGAAGAGGCTGAGTATCAATAGTGGCTATTTCTTATACTTTAACTTTTATATCTTTAACTTCTTTTCTATGTTTTAAAACAGGTCAGTTGTTCAGGAAAATGCTTGCTGTGAAGCTGCAGAAATGTTTTGTGAACTATGAGACTACCAGCTTTCTTATTTTTTTATACTCTAATAGATTTTATTTTGGTTTCCATGTATTTTGTGTAATATTTACAGTATTTCAGTTTTCAGCCACAGTTCGAAAAAAAGAATCAATGGAATCAAAAAATGCATCAAAGCATTTCTGATTCTGGATTCAATTCTTTGCTAGAAGGCACATTTGACAACAAATGGCACTGGCATGAAAGCTATGTAGAGTAACAGGCCACAATGACAAGCAATGGTGCACCGATTCGCACTGAGTGTTGTATTTTGTATTTTGCTGTCCACTGTGTAATGGTTGATTGGAAGAGCTCATACACTTGTTTGCAAGTGTTATTAAGTGTTATTTTGTTTGTGTTATTTGAAGGCAAAATTAGATTTTGTTGCATATTTTAAATGTTTTGGCATAGTTAGAGCCTTTTGCAAACAAAATGAGTCATTTTGACCATGAGTGCCACTGTTTGGCCTGTGTTAACTGTTTTGAAAATGTGGAGTTTGAATTGACTGCTGCTTCAAAACAATCAAGAAAAACTGTAATGGACTTGCATGCAATTAACCGTGCCTGTGCATTCCTGACACAGGAGGAGAAAAGTAATTTCACACAGTGGTTATGTACTCTCTTCGGGAAAATGGAAAGACAGACACACTGTGAATTGAATTTCAGTGACAGTAATAACAATGGATGGCCCTGAGTTTCTCACTTTTCTCTCATGTTTTTGTCTTGCATAAGAAATTACTGTTATATAACTGTATCCTTTAAGCATGATGTCTAAGGTGCCACCTTGTGTTTTTTCCACCCTCCTCCATGTTCCCATAATGCCACAGAGAGAAGCAGAGAGGGAGAGAAACAACCAAGGACAACTGCTTTACATGAGGAACAGAACAACACTCAGTCCACTCAGCTGTCAGTCCTTGTGTCCAAGCTGATAAAAAAGATTCAAAGCAAATCCTGCTGTCCTGGCTTCATACAGAACAGCTTAGACATACTTGCATACACCTCTTTATAAGAATATTCTCTGCCCTAAATGTGTTATTAAATTACTCATTAATTTTACAAGACAATGGCAGTCAGCACTTAGTTATTGTCTTTACATGTACAAAAACACTCACCACTTGTTGATGAGAAAATCTTTTTAATCAGAGGGGAGCTAATAGCAGACAGGTCGGTTAGTTTACACTGTTACAGCAGAAATTCAAACAAACCCCAAGTCTTCAATACAGCTTGATTTAAAAGCCTTAAAAACCTTTGAACCATTTGAAATTAAAGGCACAACTTTAAAAAAGTCATACTTCAAGAATGTTTCTCAGTTGTAACAAATGGCTTTATAAATGGTAAATATATTATTTACTTATTATGTGGGCACCTGAACATTCCTCTTATTGACATGACATTCTGACCAGAGTGCTGCTCGGGCTATATGTTTTTCATATATATATATATATATAAATATATATATATAAATATATATATATATATATATATAATATATATATATATATATATATATATATATATATATATATACATATATTAGGGCTGTCAAACGATCAATTTTTTTAATCGCGATTAATCGCATTTTGTCCATAGTTAACTAATTTTTTTTGGCACATTTTTTTCTGTTCTAAATGTACCCTAGTGTATTTTTTTCATGTTCTTAATACTTTTAACAACATAAGAAAGGGCAAATATGCTTGCATTATGAAAATGTTTATTCAACACTTCAAATCATGCAGGAAAATAAATCCAGGGTTGTCTGCTTTTGGCGAGGGGGGGCGACGGGCTCTCTGCATCTGCCGTCTGTTTGGCTTGCAAGTGGTGTCCACTGAGACTGCACGTTTTTCTTCTTCGCCTTTTTCACGCAGTGTGCTGCTTTCTGTCAGTCAGTATCACACTGATGATCGCCATGGCTCCGGTGCAGCAAAACAATAAAAAGTACGACTTGAAATTCAAACCTTCTGTCGTGATATATTCAGAGGAAAACTCGGGAGAAGCAGCCGCTAGACGTTTCTCTGTCGACCCCACGAGAGTGAGAGAAACGGAGCTTCAGTGTCTGTCCGAGGAGGACAACAGCAGCGGCAGGCTGCCTGCTGGAGGGAGGAAGAAGGCTAGCGAGGAGCCTGAGATAAACATGCGGGGATGAGTTATCAGCAAACGGGCATGCCACGAGAGAGTGTCCCGCAAAATGATCAGGGCGATGGCGAAACAAATGTCCGCCACCGTGAGTGACAGCAGAGATGAGGAGTTTGCAGCGAGTGCTGCTTTTCAGTCCGGCGTGTTTTTAACGAAAGGCCAACCCTGCTTCTTCTTCTTCTTCTGATTCCCTTTCTTATTCTATTTCTTCTGCCACCCTCTGTATCAAGACTACGGGTGCCGCCGACGGCCGTAAATCATACAATGCGCTTTTTTATATATACTGAGCGTTAATCGCGCGTTAAAAAAATTAACGGCGTTAAGAGGACGTTGCGTTAACGCGTTATTAACGCGTTAACTTTGACAGCCCTAATATATATATATATATATATATATATATATATATATATATATATATATATATATATATATATATATATATATAACTCTTACATTTTAGCCACGTTTCGACAGTGTGGTATTGGTTTCACCTTTCCACCTTATTGGCTCATGGGATTTTCCCCCATTTAGCTCCATTTATGTATAGTTGATTACTTTTTAGTTAAGAGTTAATTCATAGTTAATACTGAATGAAATGCTTTAGTTAATAATGGCCACCAAATAAAGCATAACTAACACAGTTTTATTAAACATTTACAGGATTATTCACATCAGTTGCAACTTTACAATAAACAGTTGCTCAATAAACTAAACTAAAACATGTCATTGTTTGTCAACATTAAAAAAACGATTTACTCAATGAATTGACTATAAACTTAGTACTCATTTTTATTGTGGTTTTTATTAGTATACACATATTACAAGTGTGACTGAACACTGTTTTATAAAATATTTTTTTTTTTAAAAAGCTCAGGTGATACATTTCTTTCTTTACTTTGACTAAACCAGGAGAAGCAGACCCAGACCAAATTAAAGGTGTGCCCACGTCAGCCACACTGCATAGTTCAGTGATGAGGAATTAATAAAGATGATGTTTACTTTGCAAGGTCGGTTGATTTACAGTATATCACCTTAAAGCATAACTATCTGCTGCAGTGCAAAAGCAATTTATTAACATTGACAGTGTCAGACTAGATGACTAGAGTAAGTCATTGTTACAAGGTTTGCAGTTAAAAGATGGTAATGATGAGGCATTGATAAAGGCTTTGTCAACCACAATCATCTATTAATGTATGTATGTGGTCTAGCTGTTTTTCCAAGGGGTCTTCCTTAAGTATTAAAGAAACAAAACGGTTATACTGGAGGAGGTTAGATAGTAGCAAAAAGGGACTTGATTTCTGGCAACCTGCAAGATCTTCAAAATGACTTAATACTAGCCCTTAAAGCACAATATAAGTTTCATTTACCATTAATACATCTATTTTGGATTGCATGTTGCAGTGGATATAGAGTATTAAAACTGCACTGGTCAGGTTTTGACCATCTCAGTGTAAATGTTAATGCGTGTGTAATGAAACTAATTTGCCAGGAGGTGGCATTAAAGCCTTCTGAATCATCAATGTTAGTGGCTGGGACCTGTTTCCATCAGTCAGGGCAAGGCACAGAAATGTCAGGCTAAGGCTTTTTGCAACAAAAAGTTGTTGTCTTCTTGTTGCATAAGAATTGCATGTGGAGTAAGCCAGAGAAGTATTATAGGTTGGATTGGCAGCAGGTTAGGCATTCACACACAAGATATGTCCAGACCTATGAACCATGAAATCATCATGAAATACATGATAAAAGGAATAGGAAGAAAGGAAGCAGAGGGAAATAATCAGCTGATTAATTACCTAAATTCTATTCAAACATTTATTCAAACAACTTCTTCAATGACCCAGGCAAGGTTCGCTCTTATCTTCCTATTGAGCAGAGCTTCATCTTTTCCAAATTGATGCTGCCTGTGTTTTCAGACTCACCCACCCCCTGTCCCTGGAGTCAGGGACTGTGCTTTCCAGGCTTGTGGATGAATGTTGGCTTGTGGAGCCTTAACTCATCCCAGTTTATGTAGGCATCTTCAATAATGTCTCTGCATCCTGTTACCTTGGCGATACCCACTTTGGGTTGGAAGACTTTGCTCTTGTATCCCTCAGGGTGGTATGAGAGACACTCCCCCATGTCACTTTCCTTTTTAACATAGAGGGCCTCATTGTCATAATTATCATAGCTGTTGCCTATGATTACCAGCTCAGCCTGGATGTCTTCTTCCTCCGCATCCTCAGCGTTTTCATAGCCCATGAAGATCATGGTGACAGGTTCTGATTGTAGCTCCTCTGGCAGAGTGTTGACAAGGTTCATAGTCTCTGTTAAGGCATCAGGATCAACTTCAGACTTGTGGCAAGCTAATGAAAGACTCTGGCTTTCTACAGCCCTGTGGATTGGTTGTATGGGTGCTGGCATTCCTTCTGACCGAGTTTTGACTGAGACAAGAGCTGCTGGTTTTGGAGTGTTCACATCAGTCTTGCTGTTGGTAAGTCCACGTGGAGTTTTGGTACCAAAGATAGGCTGTGGAATTAGATGCCTGTCACTGTTGAATTGTCCAGGAATGTGGGAGTAATTCAGCTTGGTTTCCTCTCCAGGTGTTTGGACTCTTGATGTGGAGTCTTGTTGGTTGATGTTAGGACTAGGTGTTTTGCTTTGGTTTTTCCATCCCTCCAGATAGTGGCTTCTTTGGTTTTCTTCTCTGCAAATTTGATTCCTGAGTGAAATATCTCCCAGCTTGGGGCTTGGGCCTGGTGTTGGAGTTTGCCGGGGTGTTTTATTTGGTGTCCTGGGTGTTGAAGGCCTGCTGCTCCTTGTGTAGGGTATAGAGTAGACAGGCTGATGGTACTGCACCTCCGTGGGAAATTTCTTATCTGTGGCCTGAAGCAGCAGCTCCTCTAACTCTGTGGATGTCATCTCACCAACTGCCCCATTGAGCATTTTGCCTCCGTCTGGGTTCAGTGCATATACAGACTTGTGGCCATCATCATACACCTTCAGCCCCTTATCCTGGATGGTTTCTGGGTTGATGGTAGCTGTAGAGACCACCTGACATTTGCCTGTTCTCTTATCATGTTCAACGCTAATCTCCATGGCAAACGTAGCTGAAATGAAGAAAAGACTAAGGTGAAGGCTTTTTTTTTACAAAGATGAGGAAATATCTACACTTCAATTATGTTTCTTTTCAGTGAACATTTCCTGATGTTAGATTCTCATTTTATAAAAGGTAGAAATACGGCCTGCTTGGGAAACTGTCATAATGCTGTCTTACTTAATACTTTGCTTATACGATGTGTTTTAATTAATATCCTGGACATACTTTAGTTTAAGACAAATGCACACCTATTCTAGGTTGTGTAAATGTGTACGTATCTGCCTCATCTTTTCTGCGTTGACTCAGATGAAGATAGTACTGTCAAAATGGAAATCTGTTTGCACCACTGAAGGCTAGAAATAACTCCAGTGCTGTAGCTTTTTTCCCTCTGATGAAAACTTTGCTTTCTCTGATGTATGATCTCAACAAAGTTCCAAAGTGGCAGGCAGGGTAATGTTCTGTTCTCACAGTGAAATCTAATTGCTACATAATTTGCATCATGGTGAAGTCTGAAATTCCAGCCTTTTAACTAGCATAATGGAACCATCAGAATGTCCTTATTTTCTATTCTGGTTTCTTTCATATTTTCAACAGATTCTCCTGACAGTTCTATGATCAGTCAGCAAAGCAGGCACTGTTTATATGCTCTCGTTATGTGATGTACCTTTCTTTGGTTTTTCACTACCAGGGTCACATATAGGAGGGGTTTTTGCTGGTGACAGTGAGATGAATGACATCATATCTGGGAAAGGCAGGGTTACATGATGTGTCAAATCTGAGGAGAAAATACACCATTCACTGTTTAAGGATCTTGTTATACCATGAGGCCAAACCATCATTATAGTAGTGATTATGATCAGTTATAGTTTAATAACAAGATAACAAATTTTGCTCATGATGTGTTTTTTAAGCCCACCATTCTAAGACAATATTGTAATATAATTTAAGATTTTATTATAAATACGACTTTTTGTGACGCAGGTTTGTCGCAACTGAAATTTAAAAAAAAAAAAATGTTCTAAACCTAACCAAACTGTAAGTGTACAAGAATGACAGAAATAACAGTCATGTTGTTTTTGGAATGGTGTTATATGTCATTTGGGGAGTTGTTAGCACTCAACCTATTTAGTCATTTAGGAATGAGGATGTGTTGTCTTTACTGTGTGTTTAGCAAAGAGCTGGAGACAGGACGTGGTTAGCCTAGCTTAGCATAAATACTAGAAGCAGAAGGAACCAACTGGGCTGGCTCTTTCAAAAGTTCAAAATTACACCTACAGACCCTCTAAAGCTCACTGAGGTACATGTTGTATTTTGTCCATGAATAGAGACATAAAACTGACAATTTGTGCTGACAAATGTAATTAAATTTTGGTTTGTATATGAATTAAACAAACATGATGCAACATATGAATTAGTGAGCTGTAGAGATGTTGGATGTATTGTTAATTTTAAAAAGAACCAGGCTAGCCGTCTCCCCCTGCTTACATACTTTATCTAGCCTGACTCTAACCTGACTCCAGCTACTTAACACACAGATATGAGGTTGATATCAGAGCTAAAGAAATACGGCTCCAAAACAAAAAAGATGCTTGATATGGAAATTGACGATCTATATTGAGAAATGCAAATTTTGGAAGACGGGATCAATGCAAGCTCTGCAGTCTGAATGTAATTGTAATTTATGATCATATTGTGTATGTTTATTGATGTGTTTTGTTATCAGGGTGTCATTGGAAAAAAGAGCTTGCTCTCAATTGACCTTCCCTGAATAAATAAAGGATTCAATCAATCAAAAGAATAATTGTGCCTGGATTGTCAATCGAAGATGACAAAAATATTCTTGCTACAGCTGTGCACCTGTTTAAGCAAGGCCTTGGTAATGGGGCTCACATTGCCAATGCAGCATGACTAACTGGGAGAGGTCAACCAGTGCAGGTGAAGGTCGAATGTGCATCCACAGGGGGGAAAAAAATTATTTGCCAAAAACATTAATTAAAAGAGCACTCTAGTTACCGAAAGTATACAGTACCTAGGTTCGTCCAAATCACACAATGATCGGCTGTTAAACTTGACTCAGTCAAGGACTCAGCAACCCTGCTAAGAGAAGTCCCGACCTATAGAAATTACTTTGTCACAGGAAGTGGTTGGATTTACAAGATTGGAGAACATGGAAAAATGGACTAAGCGGAGATATGATTGAGTCAACTGTGAAAGACAAACAAAAATGGAACAGGAGAGATGATCCTGACCACCAGGAGAGACTAAAAGGACGGACCAGGAGAATGGACCAAGGCAGGCGCGAAAGCCAAGACGAGTGCCCTGGGAATGTGAGATGACTTGGCTTATGTTGGATGAGCTTGTTTTTAAAACAAAGGGGGATTTTTGAGCAAACTTATTTCTGAATGCAATCTTAACATATTGGGTCTGAATTATATTAAGACAACTACATTTATTTTGGCATAAGAGGCATAAAAAATGTGTAACCACCAGATACTCATAATTTGATATTTCAAGAAAACTGGATCTAGTTGAGAAAATTGCCCTCAGAAACTTACTAGCATATTTATATTGTTATATCATGAACTCAAAATAATGAGCCTATAAAACTAGTTTTAATTCACGCAATAAAGGTTAAAAGGGTTATTATAAAAACAATAGATTAAACTGACCATTTAAATCAGTAACGGTAATGGTTTAAAATATTGTATTTGTTTTTGTTACAGACAACAAACAAATGTCAAACAAACAAACAAACAAAATGCTACAAAAGTGATTACCTGCCTGGAACTCCGCATTTAGCTCCTACATGTGAAGACAGAGTAGTTGAATGTCAAAGTGGTGGGAGAGGCAGGAAGACAACATCACAGCTCTGATAATGTTGTTAACATCCGCAGTCACAGTTATTTCATTGTATTTTTGTGTTTTAATACAGAAAGCAAATTAATGCATATTAGTCCTTGTACACTGCACACCCACCATGTGAGCAATCCATTTACCTGCCACCTTATTCACTCAAAGCAGCCCATTGTGAACCAAAGCACACCCACACATACCTCACTGAGTGCATCTTGTTAGATACAAGCAGAGATTAAAGGAAGAGCCAAAGGCAGCATGAATTAAGTAAAAAACTACGATATTTAAATTCAATATCGTATATTCATAGAAAGCGCTTGAACCATTTCACTAAGTTAAAATTCTACCTCTTATAACTCACACCTCCGACAATGATAACTTTCGATAACCCTGAAGAACATTGAGAAACTACAATGTCCAGTATGTAGTGCTGTGGCTATACATGAGGATGGTTATGGTTTAAATTTCGTTGTAAATTTAATCCATGGTCTAACACACTGTGACACCGAGTAAGACCCCCCCCTTGAGAGATCAAGTTTTCCTTATGTAGTTTTAGGAACCTCAGAAAACACTGCACAATAACAATACACTGCAGTCTATGCCACCAGCCAAGGAACCGCCATCAAAAAGCCACTCATAGCCACAAATAATGCTCAGAACAGCACCAAACTTCAGCAACAGTACAAATAGGGTCCCAGCACATAGTTTGAGGCATCAAACATCTGCTAACTTAGCCAGATTTCTACCGAAAAGACAACACAGCTCACCAATCTCCTGCAGCAGCTTGCTCGGTGTGGGGAAACCCTGCAGAGTTCCGCAGCTCAAGGATGAAAATGTATGTTTATTACTCCATGGAAATGCAATCAAAGTTCATATGTGTCTTGCCTACCAGTTTATAACAGTTATTATCGAGAGCAGACAAGGAAAACAACGGAATTGAGCATTTCTGACCGCAACACAACACAGCTCACCACGCCGCTGCGGGAGAGTGGTGAGCTGTGTTGTCTTTTCAGTAGAAATCCGGCTAAGCTAGCAGTTGCTTGATGCCTCGAACTATGTGCTAGGCGGTTTCTTGGTTGGAGGCAGAGACTGCAGTGTATTGCTATTGTGCGGTGTTTTCTGAGGTTGCTAAAACTACATAAGCTAGCGGTCGGAACTTGATCTCTCGAGGAGGAGGTCTTACCTGGTGTCACGGTGTGTGTTAGACCATGGATTAAACTTACACTGGAAGTTTTATTATTTTTATTTCTTCAGCTTTTTGACATTTCTTCATAAAGCATAGTGCAGAATAGTCAGAGCAGTAATGCTTGGAGCACTTGCACATGTGCGTAAAAGCAGTAAGCACAATGTCTTATTTTTCCTTAATGTATAAATCAGAATCAGAATCAGAAATCCTTCACAGTTGTTCTTGATTGCTTTGACCTGTTTAAACAAACTGGAATCCACTCGGTTTTCATCATCAGTAGCCCTTTTTAGATGGAAAAGGCGGCACATTTGCTCCAAGGTAAGGGTGGCAATGTGCCGGCCTGTCTTTCTAAAACCGAGGCGTAATATTCCTCCTTTTCCAAAAGCCGCCTCTGAGGTAGGCTTAAACATGTGACGTGACGTGAAGCTCGAAGTTGGGCTGCGAACAGTGACATAGAATTTGTCTTCAAAATAAGAGCTTTACATTGCACCCCATTGGAGTTTAGATCTGGGTTCTTAGCGGGGGGCTTTTAATTTGTAAGTAGCGACCGTTCTTAGCTTGCCGACACAACAACAAGCTAACTCAACTAAACAGCTGCAGAGACCAAGAAAACGCGTGCATCTCCTGGATCTCAGTGGCTGTCCAGTTGTTCATCTTAATGTCCGCGGATGAAATGATGGACTGATTGCTGTGATCAGCTGTTTCTTGGTTTTAAAACTCCCCAGCTGTGGGTCGCACAACAGTGCAGGTCATTGACACCTTCGCCCACCTCACGCAGAGGCCGGCACATTTCCGCCTCGTTTTTAAATAGCAGTCGAGGCAGAAATAAGTGACCCTCCGAGGCGGAAAATCGGCGGACCAAAACAGACCCCCAATTTGCCGGACTCTGTCTAAAACCCGAACCGAGCCGCCAAAAGGATGGGCAAATTGGCAGCTTGGTTCTCTGTCTAAAAACGGCTACTGTCTCAGCAGAGCACAAGACACCTCTTGCAAATGTGTTAACCCTTTCTCATTGAATTGACATATTTTCCCCACCCTTTTGCAGAACAGTTAACACGGATGTCATTCAAGCAGTCCAAACTCCAAATATTTTGTGAACTACGACTACCAGCTTTCTTATTTTCTTATACTCTAATAGATTTTATTTTGGTTTCCATGTATTTTGTGTAATATTTACAGTATTTCAGTTTTCAGCCACAGTTCGAAAAAAAGAATCAATGGAATCAAAAAATGCATCAAAGCATTTCTGATTCTAGATTCAATTCTTTGCAAGAAGGCAAATTTGTCAACAAATGGCATGACAGCTACGTAGAGTAACAGGCCACAATGTTAAGCAATGGTGCACCGATTCGCATTGAGCGCTGTATTTTGTATTTTGTTGTCCACTGTGTAATGGTTGATTGGAAGAGCTCATACACTCGTTCGCAAGTTGTGTTATTTGAAGGCAAAATTAGCTTTTGTTGCATATTTTAAATGTTTTGGTACGGTTAGAGCCTTTTGCAAACAAAATGAGTCATTTTGAACATGAGTGCCACTGTTTGGCCTGTGTGTTAACTATTTTGAAAATGTGGAGTTTGAATTGACGGCTGCTTCAAAGCAATCAAGAAAAATTGTAATTACCACACATATACGCAAAAAAGTACCGAAAACAGGTACGGATATATACCGGTACTGATTAGCAGTACCAAGTATTGGTACCGTGTCGGTTCAAATGTGAAAGGTACCCATCCCTAATTACAAAAGACAAAACCAATAGCAATAATAGACAATATACTTAAAAAGGTAAGAAATAGAATAGATGTATATACATATAAACATGATATAGTACAAAATTAACAGCAGTACATTTTTATCCACAAATACAAATAATAAATATGGGTGTTTATTAAATTACCAGATAGTGCAAAAGTGAGGTCTATAGGGAGCAGTGCTGGTTGTACAGTCTAAAAGCAGCAGGAAGGAAGGACCTTCGATACCTCTCCTTCACACACTTAGGGGCCATCCAAATGGAAACACTTTTGTGTGTAAACACGTTTTGCATCGTTTCGGACGATTGTACAAATGGATCCTGTAAACGCAGTGCAGATTGTGGATGACGAGGAGGCCATACCAGTTTTACTTCTTGGTGACCCAGCCTACCCTCTGCAGCCTTACTTGATGAAGGAATATTCCAGTGGTGGCTCCACATCTCAAGAACAATACTTTGGTCTATGTTTGTGTAGGGCACACATGATCTATAGACATCAATCTGCAGGATCTGCCCATGTCATTTACGCTTGCTTTTTTCTCCATAACTTTTGTGAAGACAGTAAGGAGACTGTGGGAATAATACAATGTGATAACGACTTGCAGCTGTCTATGCAATGCAACAACTACATCACAGACTGTAACGGGGGGGAGGGAAAGAGAGTGAGAAGAGTGCTCACAAAGTACCTTTACCCTTAACAAAAGACTGGCCAAGACTGTGAATAGTTTACTGATTGTCATTTTGAAAGTTTGTGAATAATGTGTGTCTAGTGAAAATAAACAAATGACTGCAATCACTTTTAGAAATCTTTTGTTTTTATTAAAAAGCAAAGTTTTTTAAAATGTGCAAATGTAACACATAAAGGTCCTTGTGCAAATGTAACAAATAACTGTCCTGTCAGGAGACACACACACACACGTGAACTATATACAAAGACACCATAAATGTCTGTAAAGCGCAACAGGGCAGTCGCTCTACGTCGTTTTGCAGCTGTGCTCTTCTGAATGAAAAGGTGGTTTCATTCTCTGGGCTGCGTGTTGGTATTGGTGTGTATCGTCAAGGTTGTAATGCAGGCTGATTGGGTGTAGGTCTGTGCAGAAAGGCTGGTGTAGTGGAGTGTGGTGTTGTATGAATATATGATGGCGGGAACCCATGGAACTGTCCGCTGCTGCTGTGGAGGTGTACAAACTGGGGTCTGAGCAGCAATTCCCTCGTCCGGGATAAGCCATCCTGTATGGTGCTGGTTATATTTGCAATATTTGTGTTGATCTGTGCCATGTTCTCTGAGTTAATTCTTGCGGACTCGTCACTCAATTCCAACATCCTCCTCTTGATTTTGAGATCCTCCTCTTTTGGGTCAGCCTGAGCTTTCCTCTTAAGTCGGTCCCCTCTGTGGTTGTCCACCTTGGCCTAGAATAAAGCAGAGCAGAATTATATTACTATTGGGCAAAACAAGTTCAGGCCAAAACTATGTTGTGAATTATGTACTAAAGCAACACACCTACACACACATATATCTGTCCTAATGCCCACAACAAACAGCACTGTAGCATACTGTAGCATATAGCTAGCTAAGCTTGAAATCATGAACCTACCTGGAGCAAATCCCAGTGCTGCTTCACAACTGCGAGAGGAAAACAGTCGAGGGATTCTGTTGAATTTGGTGATGCAGGCATCTCCACTGTTGGTATCGAGGGCGGTGACGACGACTCCGCCAGGTCACCCATCTCGATGCTTGAATCCATGGAGCGCGTAGCGGGCGACCCACCCCAGATCTCCTGGCAAAACTCATAAAATAGCATAACCATCCATACTGTGTCCACGGCTCTCAGGGTGTGTGTCATTTACAATTGATCCTTTTGGATGCAAATATTTTTGAGACGATGCCAAGGAAGACAGGGGAAAAAAGATTATTTTGGTACGAGTGGGCATGCCCTTGGGTGTATCAGTCTGTTGTTGAAGGAGCTGCCCAGTGCTGTGAAAGTGACCTGCAGGGGGTGGGACTCCTGCACCAGCAGCGATGATAGCTTGTACACCATCCAGCTCTCTCCCACCACCTGCACTGGGTCAAGAGGGCATCCCAGGATGGACCTGGCCTTCTTGATAAGTTTATCAAGCCTCTTCCTGTCTGCTGCTGAGATGCTGCTGCTCCAGCAGAATACTCCATAGAAAATGGCTGATGCACCACAGAGTCATAGAAAGAAGTCAGGAGTGCCCCCTGCACTCCAAAAGACCTGAGCTTCCTCAGCAGATGGAGTCTGCTCTGACCCTTCTTGTAAGTAGCTGCAGTGTGATCAGTCCAGTCCAGTTTATTGTTCATGTGAACTCCCAGGAACTACAAGATGTCACCATCTCAATGTCCATTCCCTGGATGTCAACCTGTGTGCAGGGTTTTCTGTGCCTGCAGAAATCCACCACCAGCTCTTTGGTCTTCCCGACGTTGAGCTGGAGGTGGTTCCGCGAGCACCAGTCCACAAAGTCCTTAATAACTTCTCTGTAGACTCCGTCGTTCCCATCCCTGATGAAGCCGACAATAGCAGAGTCGTCTGAGAACTTTTGTAGATGGCAGTGAGGTGATTGATGGTAGAAGTCTGCAATGTACAGGGTGAACAGGAAAGGGGCCAGGACTGTTCCCTGTGAGGCCCCCGTACTGCAGATTATTGTGTCCCATATAGTCCCGAGTCCTCACATACTGTGGCCGGTTAGTGAGGTAGGCAAGGATCCAGGATGTGAGGTGTTGGCCCACCCCTGCGAGCCCCAGCTTGTCCCCCAAAGGTGCAGGCTGTATAGTGTTGAAAGCACTGAAGAAATCAAAGAAAATGATCCTCACAGTGCTTCCAGGCTTCTCCAGGTGAGGCAGTGATCTGTCCAGGAGAAAGATGATGGCGTCGTCCACTCCAATGCCAGGTTGATGTTGCAGAGGGCGGAGAAGCCGCTCCAGGGACTTCATCAGGTGTGAAGTGAGAGCAACTGGTCTGTAGCTCTCTTTTGGGTGAGGGATCTTTGGTACTGGTACCACGCAAGAGGTTTTCCACAGCAGTGGCACTTTTTTCAGCTTCAGGCTCATGTACAAGATGTACTCCACAATCCTGCACAGCTGATCTGCACAGGACTTGAGTAGCCTGGAGCTGATCCCGTCTGGACCCATAGCCTTCTTCACCTTCATCTTCCTCAACTCATCTCTCACCTGGAGAGTCGAGAGGGGTGGAGTGGAGCAGGGGGGCTGAGTGACAGATGGGAGGGGAGGGTGAATGTTGGGGGGGGTCTGCAACATGAAAGCAGTGGAAAGGGAGGTAGTGGTGAGAATGGGGCAGGAAACAGGAAGGGTGGAAGAGGTGGGGGGCAGCAGAGATGGCTGGGCTGGGGAGGGGCGGGTGTCTGGTCAAACCTATTGAAGAATAGGTTCATGTCATTCACCTACGTCTGATCCTCTACCCTGAGATTGTTTTAAGGCTTTTCCAGACTCCACTGACGTTTCTCTGCTGCAGCTGGTTCTCCATCTTCCTCCTGTAGTTGTTCTTCCACTTTCTGATCTTCTTCCTCAGTTCCTTCTGCACAGCCTTCAGCTCCTTCTTGTTTCCTGACCTAAAGGCCCTCTTTTCCCCTTAAGTAGAGCCTATATGTTAGGATTAATCCAGGGTTTGCTATTAAACTGTCAATGTCCTCCCCATGAGAAACACAGAGTTCTTCCCACACAGTTGAGTCAAAGCAGTCCCTCAGAGCCTCTTCAGACTCCTCAGTCCATGTCTTAACCAGTGATGGGAATAACGGCGTTAAAAAAAAGCTTGTTACTAACAGCGTTACTTTTTTCGGTAAAGGCTAATCTAACTTATTACTATTTCCATCGCTAAAACGCTGTTACGGTCAATTAAATGTGGCGCGTTATAAACTGAAGCTACTCATTGAAGCTGTTGTCATCCGACTTGTCTCTCAGCCACAGGAGCTGCAAAGCTGTTTTTTTTCCCTTTGGTGAGGGAGCCGAATAAGTGATGATGATTGGCTAAAGTAGAGTAAGAGTTCGTAAGCAGTGTTCAGTTTACACACAAACCACACACGCACACAGCAGCCTCACACACACAAGCTAGCAGAGGTAAGCTGCAGCAATGGCAAGTCCGGAGGGACTCCCCGGAGGGAGTTGGCATTTTCAAAGTGGAAGTACAGACACTACTTTAATCTCCTTGGGTAAAAGGCAAGAACGTACATGTGAAGTTTTTGTCCACATCCAAGGTAAGCAACTCTAATCTAATGAAGCATCTCTCAACGGCACACGCTTCTACAAAACTAGTGGCCAAAAACACTGTTGTTGACACTGTTGATGATGACAGCAGGCCAGGTGTAGCTAACGTGAGCTAACAAAGAAGGGCACGGAGCCATGCTGTCCAAGCAGCTAAAGCTGTATTTTTCTGCTCCAGCTTCACGTGTGACACAGACTGAACTAAATGCAATGTTAGGTATGTTGTGAGAACATGCTCCCGTTATCAACAGTTGACACAGACTCCTTCAGAGCCCTCATTGGCAAAATACTAGGGAGAGCGGGTGCCGGTCCGCCATGCAGAAAGACATTTTCTAAATACATAGATGCCAAGTACGCTAAAATGAGTGCCGAGCTCAAAAGGGGGAAGAAGAAAAAAGTAACACAATAGTTACTTTCCCTCGTAACTAGTTACTATTATAGAGGAGTAGTTCAGTTACTAACTCAGTTACTTTTTGGGAGAAGTAACTAGTAATATAACTAAACTAACAATTACTTTTTAAAAGTAACGTGCCCAACACTGGTCTTAACTGTGCGGGTTTCCACTGGTTGCCTGTTAACAAAGGGCTTGTAAACAGGCAGGAGATGCACCAGGTTGTAGTCAGATCTTCCCAGGAGAGGGATGGGGGATGAGTTGTATAAGTCCAGTGTTTTATTGTCTCTGGTGTGGCAGGAGACATATTGTTTGAATGTGGGCAGGGTGGAGGACAGAGAGGCACGATTGAAAAGTCCCATTTTAATGTCCTGGAGGCATCTTGTTGGTAGCTCACAATCTATTTGGCTGCATATCTATACAGTTATAACATTATACAACATAACAAATGTGTTTAACTTACGTCTTCATGTAGACCACACTCGTCTAGAAGTGCAATATGAGTTTGGAGAAATTCACATCATTCACACTAATCGCTATATTTTGTCTTACAACCTACAGATGAACAAATGATCAAAATGATGATACAAATTTGTTAGGTGCATGTTGACACTGTTAGCACATATAATAAAGACAGCCAGACTGTCACCTGGTTTTCAACTGGAAATCAGTTTTTAAATCCCGGTTGGCGCTCATGGGGTCATATCATGCTTGAGTTGTTGTCTGGACTTTTCCCCTGGAAACTGGCATTTGGATCGTATTTGTCACCAAGAGTCAGAAGTGATTTGTGTGATAGTTATGTAATTGAAGCGAGTGATGAAATGACTCACTTAAGTTGCAAGGCTGAACTTAACTTTTTCAGGGTATGAAAAACATAACCAAGGATTGTTTGGGCCTAAACCCAACAAAGCCAAAAATGTTTGATAATGTTGCTAACAGTCCAACAAAGACTTTTTTGTCATCTTTAGTTTGAAAGTGTAACTGGATGTGCATAAAACCTATTACTGCTAACTCGGTCACTGAGCTTTTCAAGTGCAAAACTGACACTATAGAGATAGGTAGAGTGTTGTAGTTTGAGGCATAAGGCCAGTAACCAAACTGCTGTATCTGACGAGTTGGAAGTGCGAATATGTTGTACAAACTACCGTTTTTGGAGTCTGTTCAACCTTCATCCTTTGTTACTCAAACTGACAGTCATAGATTGTATTTCATAGTCTTTCAGTGTCTTGAAACAACAACTCTACAGAGAGCCAACCATTCAGTCACATATTCACACCTCTAAGCCTTTTAGTTGCCAGTTCACCAAACCCGCAAGAACATCCCATTAACATGCACACTTAAAAACAATCATTATATGATATATGGAGTTACCAGTATATACAAGTGGTCATGTAAAAAGTACTAGGCGATATGCTTTATCTGATAAAAGCTATTATTCGGATTATGAAAAATCCAATAAACACACCTAGCCCAGTACTCAATTTAATTGATGCATGTATACAGTTAATCTGGTTTCTTTTGTTCTTGTGTGTAAAAACATAAAAGAAACCGGATGTTGTTAAAATGCGAATGCAGAGCGGATGCAGATGTGATCTGCCTGGGCTTTCATTCTCTCCTCATTTGGGATCTAAAAATTCCTTTAACACCACTGTCTCCCAACAGTGCCTACTCCTAATGCGCATCCAGCCAGTGAAAAAACACAGTTTTACACCATGTTCTTGGAAAGAAATCCAACTAATTGACTGAATCATGTAAACCCCTTTTTCCATTATTGCATTACTAAAATGCGTGTAAACATGACAAATCAGATTATCATCAACACCTGATTATTCCAAGTTATCAGATTATTATGATCATGTAAAAGGGCTCAATGCAAAGTGGAAAGTTAAATCATGGGAGGTCAACAAAAATTTGATTTTCAGAATCTGCTAAAGGGTAAATACTAATGAGATTCAGAACATAATGTAGCAGCAAACAACTATTTGTTATGTAGAGATATAATGGAGTACTGAACAGAAAATGAGGTCACACTCTCTCTGTTTGTGTTGAAGTCTCAGCTACTCTTATTCTGATCATGGTCAAATTTGATCAGAACTGCCTTGTTGTGCAATTTGATTTAAGTTCTGTGAGCAGTGTGTCTTCAGATGCCTTCTTTTTTCCACTTTATCGAATTTTATTACACGCACATTTATTTTTTCGTATGCTGGTTCCTTTTTCATGCTATCTCATGTCTCAAGGTTTTACCATCAGATTTTATGTTTTGGTGATTGAATCAGCTTCTACGGAGACATGTGTTCTACAGAACATGAGTGAGGCTGCACATTAAACTTAAAATTATATTGTAACAATGTGACTAAAGAACAAATGTGATAGCTGAAAGAAGTGGTGTGACCTTGATCAGCAAGAGAGAATGTGTTTTCTGCCTCTCTATGTATTTGAAGGGCAGCATTAGTGCTTCATCAACACAGCTGTCAGGATTATTACTTCAAAAATACAGACCCATGTCTTGTTGGGCATTATTCTCACATCAGGAATCAGCCAATGATGTTTGTTAAAGAGATGTTTGTAATTAGATCTCATCATGCTTCACTAGCTTGAGGTGAAAAGTTGCATGTTGTATCAGCATTAGTCAGTTAGCAACGAAGTGATAGAGCCAGCAAAGCAAACACCATTTTCAACCAGCCAGTTTACTGGAGCCTACCTTGATTATGTCCTCAGCCGTCCTCTCCACCTCTTTTAACCGCTTCAGAACTACTTCTTCATTGGCAGAGATGTTGAGCTCTTCTGTTTCCAATGCCTCAATCTCCTTCTCTATTCTGTATGAGACAGTAATGAACAGTGTTAATCAGTGGGATAAACTGCAGTGTTTTCAGCATTTCATAACTTAATCTGCCTGTCTTAACTGTGCCTGTCATTGTCTTTTATTTTCATCATGTACAGTGCCTTTGAGTACGTTTAAAGGCAGTACAATTAAAATTATAATTAGCATCATTATTTGCAGCAGCAGCTAGAGAGTCCTTGAATGGCTTTTTAATAAAGCAAGCACAACACATGCACTTCAGGGCTTTTTTTCCCCAAACATGCTAGTCTAGGTAATACTGCTGTGTTTGCTTAAATGATATTTCCAATTTCTGGATGAGCTGGGGAGTCTTAAAGTGATCGCTTGGGTCTTTTGATGTGTTGTTTTTGTACGACTTTTTTCCTTTTCCTGAACTAGATGGGGAATATCTGTGTACGCTATATTTTGAACATTTTGACGTTTAACATAGCCATTAAACAGACTTTTCCTTTTATAATACAACAGGTACACAGGTATTCCACCTGCAGGGGTAGACAATAAGGAAGGGCCAGTGGCTTTTGAAAGTCACTGGCCCCACCATTCTAACCACTGGCCCAGGACAATGTCAGGTATCGATCCCCATAAAAACAAAAAAAAAAAAAACATATCCCAGCAAATTCTTGTGGTCTAGCCATCAAGGCTGGAACTTTCTACGATACCAATACTAGTAAATTCCATGATTCTCGATACTTATTCGATACTATGATTTAAGAAAAAAAAAATTCATTAGGCTACTTTATTTAATAAATAAATAAATAACTGTTTCACATCAAACTTGTATTTAAGCTCCACTGTGCTTTAACA
This sequence comes from Diplodus puntazzo, assembly GCA_963678695.2. Classification (NCBI taxonomy): domain Eukaryota; kingdom Metazoa; phylum Chordata; class Actinopteri; order Spariformes; family Sparidae; genus Diplodus; species Diplodus puntazzo. Next base: position 1,239,661 of record OZ023171.1, read on the forward strand.
ATGAAGTAAAAACAGAGTTAAAATGGTAAATATGCCTCAACACAAACGGAAAGTCATGTAGTCATTACTTTTATCTTCCAGTAGTTCAATGATAGAACTGTTGTTCTCATTCATTGATGCAAAACTAACTCATTGTTTCATTTTTCAGCTCTATTTTGTGTTTACACACGTTTGTTTTTTTCTCTGCTCCAAACCACGAATGTATTATGGTCTAAACCGAGCAGCTGGAGCGGCTCGAGGATTGGCCGTGTTCACATAAAGGGACTGCGAGTTCGACTGTAGCTGCACCGAGACCCAGAGCGTGCTCTGGCCCGTGTGTAATGTCCGCATCGGTCCCAACAGGACTCGACACAGCGCGCTGAGGGCAAAGTTTCACGGTACCGAAAAAAAGGTTCTTATCGGTTCTAGTGACAACCTTCAATCAGCAGCAGTGAGCGAGCGGCACACGTTCTGCAGGAGCGAGCGAGCTGTGCACACTGCAGTTGCTTGCAGGTGGTGTGCTGACGTCCCAGGGCACAGCGCTCGCTGTGCACAGAAAGTAGATGTCTCTGTCTTTGATCGGGTGGGGATCTCGTAACACTATTAGCGGTAATTTGCTACCGAGACGATTTCACAGAAATCATTTCAAACCACAGGGAATTAACGTGAAATTAGATTTATTACATTTTTTACTTGTTATCTTTCTTCAAGGCACTATTTTTCACTGGCCCCACCGGGTCAGTACTTGGAGCGTTCTGGTGGCCCTGACAGTTTTAAAAGTACATCCAAGTACATTTATATTGTTGACCCCTGACCTGTATATAGGAATACAACTTTGTATTTTTGAGGGAATATAGTGCCAAAGGAAAAGGCTCTTTAAGGGCAACTGTAAGCACCAAAAATGTTAAAAATATAGCGTACACTTAAAAGGCTATATGTATTTTAGGTAGGACCTAACTCAGGTTGTTAAAACACATTCTGCTGCTGGTATGGTTTCAGTAATACAAAGCCCTTCTTCCTGCCAGAGCTGCTTCTCCACAGGTGAGCTGAGTAAGTACCAACTACAACCTCTTATCAAAAGGTCCAAATCTCAATACGCCTCTATGCTGATTATTTATGATCGTCTGATAGATTGACATTGCTAAGTTCGTCATTCCAACTCGTATCTTCAATCAAAGTCAGTGTAATTTACTTGACATCATACAACACAGCGATGCATATAAAATGAAAGCATAAACTCCTTTTTGCTGCCCAAACATAAGACATATATACAGTTATTTACATATATATATACATTGTTTTGTTAAGGGTGAATGTAAACAGCAGCAACATGATGTTGATGATAATATGATCAGCATCTTCATATCAAAAGTTCAAGATCAGGGACTGTCCGTCCACTGTGACTGCATGTGAGCAGTATGGGATGTACTGTAGGATATATTGCAGCTTCAAGGTGCTTTTAGGTTACCTGACAATGTTGCTCTGCAGCTGATCACTCTGCTGCTGTTCGTCATGAGCCTGAAGCCTTAAGGCCTCCTGTTCCTCCTCTGACTGCTGACTCAGACCATCCATTAGCCACTGCTCCCTCAGGGATTTCTTCTGTCAAAAAAACACCCCAACACACAGGAACCACAGTTTCAGCTTTCAACAGTATTTAGAGTTCTACACATGTATAGATATCTGCATGTTTCCTGAGAACATCATTCCCCACCTCTCCCCAGATTACTAAGATTTCTATCCTTCATTAAGTATAATACTTCATTGTTAGGGCAGAATTCCACAGTTTGAATGATTGTATTAATCTATAAAGGTTAAAAACTTTCATCATGTGTCACATCTCCCCTCAGTTCTACTGTCAGCCTGTTTTACTGACATTTCTCTAAACTCAGACTTCTTAATTTACCAGTTCTACCCTTTAATTGGCGGAGGTTCCGACTGTATCTGTAGGAAGACTGCAATCTCTATCGGGGCTATAAATAACTGAAAATGTTCCTTTAACCCTAACCTTTAAAAATGTACATCGATCTAACTTAAAGCTGTAAAGGACGCAACTCTTCGTTGCAAGTGCTTTAATGCTAATATTATAGTAATATGTATCTATAATAAAGAGTATGGGCTTACTTCAATTGGACTGCAAGCACACACTCTCCCTCTTATACACATACACACACACACACACACACACACACACATCATCATTAAAGTGAAACTCTCACCAAAAAGCAACCGAGGCTTTATTTGTGATTGAATAGGAGTCAAACCTTCGCGTAAAAGCATAATTACGACAAAAGAGGCCCTTTTAAGATTTACCGTAGTTTCTTTTTTGGGCAAGCTAATCTTCAATGGGGTGCTGGGGCACTTTTACGCTAGCATCAAAATCATTTTTTTTTTAAACACTAAGAAGGCTCGACACAACATGAAACTTAGCTCGTAGTATCACCAGGGTCTCTACACATGAATTGATCCCCGAGTGCGCCCTAACAGGCCGGAGAGTAATGGTTAACTGCTCCTCAAGCGTGCCTGTTAGGTCGCACTCGGGGATCGACACTTTTTGTCTGCCATGATGGCGGCGCGCCGGAGGTGCAGCAGCAACTGTGAGTCGCTCAAAAACCTTCTTTTTAGTAAACTCTGTGTACACAAACAATGTTCTCAATGCTCGTGTTCATGTGTAGATCAGATGGAACAACTACACTTTGACACATTTTCCTGGATGTTAATTTTCTGTTATAACAGTAAATATTACCTTTATGTACTGGAGCTTTAGTTTCTCCTCTTCTATCTGTCTCCTTTTCATGGCGATGTTCTCCTGGATTCTTCTTTTGTCCTGAGGGGGGAAATCAAACACACATTTGCAATCATGTGCACATTTAACAGCATGGAAACTATTCCATCTGTTGTCTCCTTTTGCTGACACTTCAACCTTGAGCTGACAGCTGGACACCAAGAGCCTTATATAGCTAAAAAGCAAGTCAACCTTCATGACCTCACCCAACCTACCTGTTGTTTGTTTGTTTGTGTGTGTGTGTGTGTGTTTGTGTGTGAGTGTGTGTGTGTTTGTGTGTGTGTGCTCATAAGCACTTCTTGTGGAAAAGAGAATTTATCTTAAATAGAATTAGATTATCAATCAGTGGGACATTTCAAGTAATTTCCTAATGGACACATGCAGAACTGTGGTGGCGTTAAAAAAAGGACATTTGACTGGCCCTGAGTTCTTTTCCCCCACAGGCTCTACTGAGGGAAGGTGCCAGGATGAGAAAGTGGACGCCAACAGTGATGCAGGAAGTTTTATCCTCCTGCCCCCGCATTATCTATACGTTTTATTGTTTTAGCTGTTTGTGCTCTTTTAGTTTTTATGGAGGAACTTTTAGTCGTGTCAGGTGCTTTTAAATAAATATTGTTGTCCCTCCATTCTGAGTGTGTTCACCATTTTAAAAAGCACCACTGGTTTTTAACTGCTCTCCCCCTGACAAAAAGAACCTTTTAATATTTTTATCAAAATTTTAATCTTGTTTATTTTAAGAGGTCCAAGGCCTCTAACCAAACCTAGGTGGCGTTGTCGGCCCTATTTTATTATTTATTCCTTTTTTTAACATTAGCCTTTCCGCCCAGCCTAACACACACTGTGTTAATGTCCTGCCACAGACCACCACACTGCTCAGCTTTAATCTTAGCATCAAAACACAAGTATGTTGGTTCCTGGATGTCTCACTGACAGGGGTCACTCTAAACTAAAATTAGCCACTGGATCTTGGATTAGTGTGGCACTAAATCCCAGTGAAAGGGGATCGCCTGCTGACGTCTGCTGGTATTTATAGTCCAGTCTCTGTTTGTCTGTCTGCCTGGGAACAAAAAACGGTCCTGGCATTTTCACCCAACACCGGCCCACGGGGAGGGGGGGGGGGGAGGGTGCGCACGCGCAAATTTTGACGCACGTAAAAAACAGGCACTTTTGATAGCCCCGGTGATAGTAAAGGTTAAGGCTATTAACAACTACACAACGATACATACAACACATTAATAAATCATCAGAGCCAGCCGCTCCATAATAAAAACGTGTCTTACCGTCACGCAGTCATCCATATCTACCTATATGCTCTCTGAGATTTCTCTCTTTTTCTCCGCTCTCGCCTTCTGTCGCTCGATGCCTCGATTCATTTTTTTGCTCGCTTAAACTCAGTCAACTTCCAACCTCCAACTTCCAACAACCACACTCAGATGGTCTACTCGATTCAGTCTTGAAATTCCCAGAAGGCATTGCTTCATTTTAACTTTTGCAAACAATTATTCAAATAAAAAAATGCAGGTAGATTTGTTTTATTTCAAAACAATTTTTTTTTTTACTTCAAAACAAAATTTCAAACCATGCACGTTTTTTAATATCTGAATAGGACATTTCGCTACAAAAGAATGTAGAGTGATATAAAAGTTTGCGACTGTAGAAGGTAACCATGACTGTGATATAGACACACGTATGTGGCCTATAAATACAGCTTAGCTTAGAAAGTTCTCTAGTGAAAAGAATTAGGAGAAGTTGGATTGCCGTCGACATAGGAACGTTATTGATTCTTGAAACGGCTGGTAAAAATGAGCTTGGGGCTGCTCTGTGATTGGTCAGTCGGCCCGCGAGCGGCCGCATCACCAGGCGACCGCAGTGGTATTTGGCCACATTGCCCAATGCCCATTCTGTCCCTGGTTGCCACCTATCGGTCTGGACATGGAACAACAGTCGATTATAAGCAAGAGAAAAAAAAACTGTGACGGCTGCGCAGCGGCCTGCGGCCGTCCTGCTGCACCGGCCGTTCTGGTATTCTCCACAACGTCCAGATGGCCAGTCTGCCCCTGGATATCACTAGCCTGAAATGTCCAAACCAGTAAAAACCATTTCACAGAGACAACTGGCACCATGATAATTAGAGGCTTACCAGTCAAATGACAATGTTACTTATCATCTTTTCTTTTTCACCCACTTATCAGATAGGTGCGATTTCATGGGGTGGGGTAGGTGTGTGTGTGTGTGTGTGTGTGTGTGTGTGTGTGTGTGTGTGTGTGTGTGTGTGTGTGTGTGTAAATGGGGGGCATAAGCTGGCACAGTCTATTGGGACAATATAAAAACACACAACAAAGCTAACTGTATAACAAGCCAAGAGCAGACAACGGTTTGCAGAGCTGTTGAAAAATAAGGGCAATGCAGTTTAGCATGTATACGGTCAAATTATGAAATTGGGAGGTACGTTTTTAGCTAGTCTACACTTTTCCCTAAATGGATTCTTATCTGGTTTCTCATTCAGCATTAAGGTGGCATCGGATGTTATCCTAAAACGCCTATCCCAGTCTAAAAGTAAATTCAAAGATGTTGTTGAACCATACAGGCATGGTTTTTGGCTCTTTTGAAAGGTTACAGCCAGAAACTGTGTCAGTGTTTCTGTCATTAATCTCTAGGAGTTTTGAACACACTGAAATTTGTATTTATTTTACACGCCTGAATTTTTTCATGCAACAAATGAACCTGCAGATGAGCTGTAACTGCCCCTTTTAGCTGGAAAACACAATTGGTCCACAATATATAGTCTTTCAATTCAAGTCATTCACATTTAATAACATCACTGAAAATGGACACTTAACACATGTTTTTTCTAATCAAATATTCAGGCACTTGGCAAAAATATCAAGAAGCAAATCTTAAATGTTTGGTTTTTTCTCAGCTAGCCTGATTGCTTGTTTGTTTGTGTGTTGGTTGTACCTAGCTACCTGTATCTGCATGATCTATTTCTCTTCAAAAATGTTTTTGGTAACACATTATGGAGTACTGTTTAGCTGTAATATGAGAGTTTGTGAACAGGAAGCAGCCACCATATTGTTGCTATATTGTGAAACCCAACACTGAAAAATCTCTGATCAAACTATATGTTCATTGTCTATTTCAGTCCTAAAATGTTTTCAGAAATATATACAAAAAATTTGAGTGTACTGTTTAGATGTAATACTGTGAAAATACTGTTTCCGCTTGTAAAATGGACAGCCAAAACCAAGCACAGCCTAATTTACAGTACATCACATCAACTAGAGTGTTTATGGGTCCAATGCTGCATAGTACATTCTGATTGTTGCAGATTTTACCCCTTGAGCAAAAGTGAACACCACCAGACGGGGCCCTATGGTCAATTTCAACATGTTTTGCATCTTATTACTGCATAGACAGTCCAGTTTTAAGAAAAGTGGTGAAATACTTCTTTAAATGACCACCATTTTTTCTTTATGTTCTTCTTTATTGGTATTAACGTTGTTATACTACCGATAACCTGCACATCTACTGCCAGAACTCTTCCACAGCTCTGTCATCCTTCAACTACACACCCCCACTTTTTATTTGCAGACTCTGCTTGGAAATGGCTCCTGTGCTGCATCAGACGTTGCTCGTTGCTCAGACTTAATATCATAATACTGTGAAAGGCATCCTCTGCAGAAGAAATTGCATGTTCCTCTGTGTCATTCTGCACTGGAACCACATTTGAGTTGGCTTTGTTCACTGCTTTTTGAAGAGCTTTCTAATGGTTCATACAGTTTATTTATTTTATTTATGAATTTATTGTACAATTTGATAATTCAAATTTCAATACACCAAGTTCAATATTAAAAAAACGGTAAGCCTTTCTTTTACAGTCCCCTAATTACCAGGTATTTACCTGGTAAATTCATGGTAACACAAAAATGTTACTAGGTAATTACCAATGGTAATAAGAAAGTAAATACAATACCTAGTAACACATTTTTGTTACCATATATTTACTGGGTAATTAGCTAGGACTGTAGCTACCTGCTTAATACCAGCAGTAATTACCAAATAACACACTATAATTTGCCATATAGTTACCATGTAAATACCCAGCATTTTGACCATAGTTTCATTGTAATTACCTTCTTAGTAATTACCCAATGACACACTATAATTTACCATATAGTTACCAGGTAAATGCTCAGTATTTTGGCCATAGTTTCATTGTATTTACTTTCTTATTACCATTGGTAATTCCCTAGTAACACTTTTGTGTTACCATGAATTTACCAGGTAAATACCTGGTAATTAGGGGACTGTAAAAGAAAGGATTACTAAAAAACCCTTCACACAGCTCTCTTTACCGACATGCAGCTCAGCAGATTCAACATAAAATGATGCGACCAAAACATTTGATACACATCCCAGATTGACATGACATCATCCTGGTTAGCTGAAAACCTCTCTGACTGGAAGGGATCTATGAAATGCCATATTTTCCCATACAATTACAAAACAGTGTCAGAATTTCACGTAAGGTTTTGAATGTTTTGAACACCATCAGCTGCTCTGATGCCTCTCTCATTGGTTGCTTTGATCCAGCTCAGAAAGTATGGATGTAATCATCCAGATTTTACATTGTAAATATCAAACATGTTTGATATTATCGGGGCAGTTCTGATGAGTCAGTGAGCAGTTCAGGAGGCTTAAAGGCAGGAACACACCGGCCCAACCGTTGGACGTCTGAAGCGTTTGGAGAGACTTGGACGAGGTCGGGAACATTTCTGTTCTGGTCTGCTTTGACTCAGCATGCGAAGTCTGAGGAGGTTGGCTGTCGGACGTCTGAGCCATTGGATTCTCTGATTGGTTGTGTGCTAGCTGAATGGCCGTTCTGATTGGCGGTGTGCTAGCGAATCAGCGCAGTGTGTGGGAGGGGCGGAGTATTATGTGCTCTTTGTTTTTCTATGGACTCCGTTCATACATGCTTTGCAGTACTGGCACAAGACTAGCTGTTATTATGTCCATTCAGGACGAACTAATTTGTGTTCGTTTGGTAACGCCTCGCTGCATGTTTAGTATGCAGCTGTTTTTATCTGAAATAGTTACGTTTCGTTTTCATCGAAAGTAAAGAAAGTTGCGTGCATAAGCCTGCGTGTGGGGGGCTTAAGACTGGATCTGTAAACCCATCACATTACCAGATAATCTGTGCTAAACAGCACTGTACTCATTGAATGTTGATTTGAAAATGTGAAGTAGACCCTCCACCTAATAAGAGGGTTAGGGTTGGGATGGAAAAAACAAATCAAAAAGAGTAGTTGATGTCAGAAAAGTAGCTCTCAACATGTGAAACAGAAATTACTTGTCTCCTAGCTTTCTCCATTTTACTCCCAAAAGCACCACGATGGTCCTTACCGTGATGGCCTGGAGCCTCTCCTTCAGTAGGTCAGCCTCCTCCATGATGGCCTACAAGACAGACAGAGTGCATGACAGTGAATCAACTAGAGCAGGAAGTGAGAGGGAAAGACAACATCTAAATATTATTTCAATAAAGATTACATCTTCAACCTCAGTAACTGAAGTCTATATTTTTTAAGACCTTTCGTGCATATCTGTGTAAATACAGAGACAAGTGAAAAACATCTAATCTACAAATAAATAAAAAGCACCATAACACATGCCAATAATAACACACTATTCCTATTTGTAATTGTTAATAGTGACCAAATTAATTAATACTTAATAAAACGTATATTTTCTATGCAAACCAAGGACATTTTAAATAAATGTAGGGGGTCTAGAAAAAAAACCATTATGTTGTAGTATGTTGAGGAAATGTATTGCATCAGTGGTATCAGCTTGATCTATCTATGCTCTATGTCTTGTTTTCTAAATACATAGGAAAGATTCTTAAATTCAGATAATGCTAGTGCCATTGTCTTGAAATAAGGCTATCTGAAATTATAGAGCTGGATTATGAAGTGGAATATGCTTTAAGGATGTAGGCCTTTGTCTTGTAGACGTTAAAGAAACTTAAAATGATTATTATTAACAGTGTTGGGAAAGTTCACTTTCTACATGAACTAGTTCAAAGTTCAGTTCACAAATTTTAAAATGAACTAGTTCAGTTCGTAGTTCATAATTAGAAAATTTTTACTAAGTTCACAGTTCCAAAAATGAACTAGTTCATAGTATTTTTTTTTTCAATATGTTGATGCGAGCTATTATTTTTCAATATTATTGCCACAGCCCATATAGAACCACAGACAGCTATTATTTTATCAGTTTTAACACTGAAGCTGCAGCTCTCCCACAATATACTGCAAAACCAGGTTGCCCAGCTGCGGCTGGGAGATGAAGACAGTGGAGCCGCTACTGCACGTCGCTGTTGCCATGTCTTTTGATTTTTTATTCACTTGCACAGACCTTGAAATGCTCGCCAGGTGCTTTAGTTCAATGTGCCATTTCAGGTTTGTAGTACAGGATAGAGTACAAATAAAAAATAAAAAATAAAAAAAATACATAAATACGTAAATAAATAATAAGTCATTTTAAAAAAAGAAGAAGAAGAAAGGGAAAAACAAAATAATAAATGAATAGATAGTTCATACAGTGGCTTCAGGGAAAACATTTCATAATGACTCAGTAAGGTATTACTTTTTTTGTTATTTAACAAAATCAGAGATTTAAGCAAAGAGCTCAGTTCCAGGAGAAAAGGAGCAAATTTAGGTAGTGATTTTGCAAATTTTTGTTTGAGAATAGAACATTTTGCATAGGATAACAAAGTTCATCATGTGTTCAAGAGCATTATCGTCTAGTTATATAGAATATAGTAGCAAATAACATGTTTAAGGGTAAGAGAATGGACAGAGTTGGCAGCATCAAAAAATGAGATTCAACAACACTCCAAAACTTTTTAGATATATCACAATAAAAAAAAAACAGATGTTAAGCCTTCACTTGTTTTTGTCTCCATGCTGAGCACATTGATGACGCAAGCGGCGGTGCGACTCTGTGGTGGCTGGTGTTGCTAGTAGCCCTTTTTAGATAGAAAAGGCGGCACATTTGCTCCAAGGTAAGTGCGGCAATGTGCCGGCCTGTCTTTCTAAAACCGAGGTGTAATATTCCTCCTTTTCCAAAAGGCGCCTCTGAGGTAGGCGTAAACATGCGACGTGACGTGAAGCTCGAAGTTGGGCTGTGAACAGTTGACAGCGAATTTGACTTCAAAATAAGAACTTTACATTGCACCCCATTGGAGTTTAGAACTGGGTTCTTAGCGGGGGGCTTTTAATTTAAAAGTAGCGACTGTCCTTAGCCTGCCGACACAACATCAAGCTAACACAACCAAACAGCTACAGAGATCTCAGCGGCTGTTCAGTTGTTCATCTTAATGTCCACGGATGAAGTGATGGACTGACTGTTGTGATCAGCTGTTACTTGGTTTTAAAACTGTTATGTCTGTTCAGGACGAATTAATCTGTGTTCGTTTGGTAATGCCCCAGTGCATGTTTGGTATGCAGCTGTTTCTGTCTGAAATAATTAAGTTTCGTTTTGACCGAAAGTGAAGGGAGATGCACAAACCTCTCGTCCAGCGTCCTTTTTATACACAACAGCTGGATTGGGTGTTTTTCTGCTACATATTAAGGCCTGTTCACGGTGTGTTTAGCCGGTTTTTGCCTGGAAGGCTCGATGGGAATCTGGCACTGTGTTGAACAAAGTTAAACTGAGAGAACGCGCCGTTCACAAACGCCAGAATAAACGCGTTCACAATAACGTTCATTAGGCAGAATACAGTACGTTCAGTTCACGTCCGCCCAAAATATGAAGTTCATGAAAGATCGTTCATTGAACACGTTCAGGCACAACACTGATTATTAAACAGTGTTGCCTTTAAAGTGACATTCTCTAATGGGACTGGAAATATACATTATGACTTGTGCTGTAAATGGTCAACTGTATAATGGGTGAAAGTTGAACTCGTGAACAGTTTCTGTCAACAGTAATTTACTGCAGTACATTTTAACCCACATCATGGAATTACATATAGCCTCGATAGGGAGAGAGACAGAATAAGAAATAGCATGTCTGTGTCAGATATCTGATGAGGAATGGCACAGTGACTGTAGGTAATGTACCATGGCTATGTTGGGGCTACAGTATTTGTCACATATATAGCACAGCAGTAAATCAGAAGAGAACAGAATGATCACTGGCAGTTAAGATGCACCTGGCCCTCCACAGAGAAAGGACAGCAATATCTCACAGTGTTATTTGAAAAGAGTCCACGTGGCTCAAATCCACAGCAATGTGTGGGAGGACTCAGCAAGACTCATTGTCTGCATTAATGTAATGTAAGATAAAGAGACGCAGAAAGGCAAAACTCTGACTTACTATGAGCTACTATGAAAAAAGAATGAGTGCAAGGAAGGAATTTGTAAAGATATAAAAGACTAAATGGAATGAAACAGGAAATGGAAACAACTGAAGAAGTAGTTGAGTGGGAAAGATAGCGAACAAAACAACCTGACTTGTAAACTGTTAAACATGTTTAAAGAACAGACAATTTGTAATGTGACACTGTAGAGAGTTCTCCTGCAGCCAGTCTCCCATGAATTCATAGCCAGTTGATTAAGATGTGATTGAATGTTTCTGAGTTATTAATATTCTCCAGAGGGCTGACCATTTTCACTGGCCTCTTAACACATCAACAGCTAGCATACAGCTTAGCTCCACAGAACTAGTATGGTGCATGGGTACACTTCTTCAGTTTAAAGTATGGTCAAATAGGAAACTGGTGTATGAAACCAGAACAGTGAACCATGGCATCAAAAAAACCAAAAACAAAAAAATAACAGACATTACATGTTATTTTTTAAATATTTTGATATCCTAGGGGTTTTAATGTGAGTTTGCCCATAGATAGCTGACTTTAGCTAACATCAGAACTTTTTCCAGCAGAGCTCTGTAATGGAAATTCTAAGTAAGCTTGGCTCTTTTGATCACGTTCTTATAAGTGGCACTGTCTTTAAGATCACATGTTACTGTAGGCAGACCAGAATAAGCAGAAAGAACAGAACAATGGGAGATTCAAGTAAACTCCTGTAAGTGATTCCTATATGCCAGGCTCAGAGAGACATTTCCTCATAAGTATGCTGATATGCAAATCGCACTCTCCTTGCCCCTCCTCTCCACGCCAAAACAGTGACAGAAAGTTGACAGTTGAAAATCAGTCACATTGAAAAACTACTGTGTCATAAAAAATCATGTCACTAAAAAAAAAAATAAACCATCAAGGAAAAATCAGAAGATTGTCATTGAAAAATACACTGAAGTCAATACCAATACCTGTGTTTTATTTTTAAATGTAAACCCAAGGAGCTGATTGTTGATTTTAAAAAAATGGAGGTAAAGATCAGATCATCATCAGTGGAGCTGAGGTGGAGCAGGTGACATGTTTGGGTTTCCTTGGGATTACCATCACTGAGACCCGATGTTGGTCATCACACATCACCACCCTGGTTAATAAAGCCTTGAAAAGGTTCTAAAATAAAGCTTAGAAACTTAGGAGGACTAGATTCCAGAGCAAGAATCTGGTCAACTTTTAAAGAGGAGAGACAGAAAGCAAGAATTCGTAACAATATTTGTAAGTGTCATGTTGTTTTTAACTAATCTCTGCCTACAACCAACCAGACAGTGTTATCACAACATAAAACTGACAAAAACACATGAAACGCAAAATAAGAAATGTAAAGTTTCAACATATCTGTGTCTATCTGCAGAAATGTTTATTGCTAACATTTATTCTGGTGATTACGCCATAAACTGTCCCTTCCTCTGTTCACTGTGAACATAAAATCCTTGATTTTATTTTTCATTTACCTATTTGTTGCATTATTATTAATCACACTATAAACAAGAGCTAGGAACATTTCACCTGCTGCAGCACGAAGGTACGGTGACTGGCACTGTTGCCTCACAGCAAGAAGGTCCATGGTTATAAGAGCCTTTCTGTGTGGGGTTTGCATGTTCTCCCTCTGCTGGTGTGGATTTGCTCCACCATCAAGACTGACACTGGCTGAGATCTGGAGCTAGCACTGTGTTGCCGTGGCTCCTCCGGGAAGGGTTAAATGCAGAGAACTGGTTTCACTATGTTGTTCATTGTACAATTGTATGTGATTAAATAAAGATTCTTCTGAATCCTCTAGAAGACCCGTGGAACTAATTATCTCTGGAGGGAAAGTCCACTATATGATGCATCCAACCACCCTAACCACTCCCTGTCTTAGACTTCTATCTCTCTTTAAACTACTGCTCTACATGGGCATTTCATTAACTGATGCTAGAGGAGTAACTAAAGCATCAAACCTGGAAGCGGTTGACCCGTTAGGAGTGAGAGCGGGCTGTACAAACAACGTTTTCTTGTTTCAATGTCACATACTTTGTTCATCCATCCACCAAAGACTTTTGGAATCACAACTGCTAAATTAAAAATACATGCAGTTCCCCAAATGTAAAGTGTATACAAAACATTCACTTATTCAAATATCAAAAATATTATTAGTTAAGTTTGTTAACTGATTACAGGGAAATGAGGAAATAATACAACTAGACACACTGTCAGACAAGGTCAATGCAAATGTTCCTGACATTTCACACTGTCCTTACTTTGTGAGCTGAGACGTAAGAGATCACACACCCACTGTCCTGTCTGTATAAGTCTGTTATAAATATAATATTGTATGTGAGTAGACGCATATAGCTCTACACATTCATGCTCAGCCCTCTTAGACACCCACACACATACTGACTAAATCCAGCTTTTCATCCAAGCATGGCTAACCCAGCACAGCATTCATGTCACACAGTGAAGACAGTAGATATTCATTGCTCAGCTCGTAGATACTTCTCAGGATAACAGTAAGGAATTATGTAGTTAGTACCCTTTTTAAATGAATCATTAAATAAAATAATTAAGTCATTTTGGGTCACAGCTGCTAAAACACTAGTACTACTGATGTTCATAACTGTAAGACTAACCCTAACCAACAATGCACCCTGACCTCCTTGATGGGATGTTGATAGTGTAAAGTGAGGAGCTATAAAAACCTCTCAGAACAGAGTGTCAGCCTTCACTCCTGACACACAAGACTCATCATTCAAAGGCCACCAAAGGTCCTTCTCAAAAGAAAAAACGTAAACAGACATTGGAACAATCAGTGCTGTTTAAACCACTTGTAGTTCAGTGTCACCAGGCTCAAACAGTATGTGTTGCTTATGTTACAGTGTTGAATAAATTAGCCCTGCTGTTTGGAAAATACACAGTGTGGGAGGAGGATGGGAACTGGGGGAATACTGAGATTAAAAGAAAACACCAAAAACTGTAAACTGTCTATGTCAAATACCAACTAGCCAAATTCATGACCGTAAGATTGCTGTTATTTATTTCGATTGCATCAACACAACCTGTGTATATTTAAAAAAAAAGGTGCAACAGGCAATTCTGGAGATGATAGATGAGAGTACTATTTCCAGATACTCAAATACTGGCACTGTATTAAAGGTCCAATATTATGAAAAACACGTTTTCTCTGGTCTCTGCATATATAAGTTGGTCCTCCCTGAGCCTGCCAACTCCCAGAATGAGGAAAGCAAGCGATTCCTGCATGGTCTCTGCAGCCCACCCACTGGTAAAACAGGTAGAACCGGCTGCGGTTCATGTAAGTTTGTGTGTGTGTGCTAACCACTTAACATCGGACTGCTTCAGTAATGAGGGTCAGTTCAAAGCTGACTTTGCCTCGACACTGACCCTCGTAAAAGGATCAGTCCCAATCATACCGGACACAGCAACTGCACCTGAGCCACAGGTAAGTGTTGCTGCGGTTTGATTGTATTTACAGTTGCCTAAAAGTATGGTGAAGTCAGCTGGAAATTGGCTAACTGGTTAGCTCTGCTTTGGTCCGCTGTGCAATGGCATTTGAAGCGAGTTTGCTGCCTGTGAAAGGATACACAGTGTCACTGCACGGCTGCAGATGCAACATCCTGAGGCCTTCATAATAATTTCTGGAGACTTCAATCATGTTACCCTGGACTCTACCCTGGCTGCTTTTCACCAGGTTGTCAACTGCCCAACCAGGAAGAATAGGACTATTGACTTACTGTATGCCAATGTTAAGGAAGCATACAGAGTCACCGTCCTCCCCCCACTAGGCAAGTCAGACCACAACCCCAGTACACCCCCTGGTCCAAAGGTAGACTGTCACCACTCGCTCCATGAGGAGATGGACTCCTGAAGCAGAGGAAGCCTTCAGGAATAAAGACAAAGAGGAGATGAAAGCAGCAAAGCGGGAGGTGAAATGCTTCCTGAGGGAGGCAAAAGACTCCTACAGGGAGAAAGTGGAGCAGAAGCTGAGAGAGAACAACATGAGGGAGGTCTGGGAGGGTGTTAGGGTTAGGGGGCTGAGCAGCTGAGCAGGCTCCCCCCCACAGCCTCCTCCGTGCATCACAGCTGACCAGGTGAGAGGAGAACTTGAGAGAGTGCCCACCCTCTGAAAGAAATCATGCATCGTTCCAGTTCCAAAAAAGAACTGGCCCAGCGAGCTGAATGACTTCCGACCGGTGGCACTCACATCACATCTGATGAAGACGTTGGAGCGGCTCTTCTTCAACCTCCTCAGGCCTCAGGTACAGCATGCTGAGGACAGCCTACAGTTTGCTTACCGAGCAAAGGTCGGTGTGAAGGATGCCATCCTCTACCTCCTACACCGAGCCCACTCGCATCTGGACAAGGGAAGCGGCACAGTCAGGATCCTCTTCCTGGACTTGTTGAGTGCCAATACCATCCAGCCCCTTTTACTCCAGGAAAAACTCATCAGAATGCGAGTGGACCCCTGCCTGGTTGCTTGGATTTCCAGCTACCTCACCGACAGACCACAGTATGTCAGGCTGAAGGACATCTCGTCTGACACTGTGGTCAGCAGCATACAAGCTCTGCAGGGGACTGTGCCGTCCCCCCTCCTCTTTACTCTGTACACAGTTGACTTCTGTTACAACTCTGTCACATCCAGAAGTTTGCAGGTGACACGGCCGTCATGGGGTGTATCAGAGATGATGAAGAGGAGGAATACAGGAGCCTGGTGAGGAACTTTGTTGTCTGGTGCCACACAAACAACCTGCAGCTCAACACCTCAAAGACTAAAGAACTGGTCATCAACTTTGGGAGGGACAGACTCAGACCCAGACCAGTTCTGTTAGTAGCAGAGGAGGTGGAGGTTGTGGAGACCTATAAATATCTTGGGCTGTGGCTGGACAACAAGCTGGACTGGACGAGCAACACAAAGCAGCTTTACAAGAAGGCTCAGAACAGGTTGTACTTCCTGAGGAGGCTAAGATCATTCAACATCTGCAGGAAGCTCCGGTGGTCTGTGGTCGCCAGCGTTCTTTCCTACGCTGTAGTGTGCTGAGCACATCCAAGGGAGACCTTTCCAGGTTGGAAAAGCTGGACCCCCAATTGACAGTGGCAGAGAGGATAGCTCTTAACAAACTGCGGGGCATCCTGGCCAATGCCAACCACCTTCTGCACACTGTCATCAGCAGCCGGGGGAGCCGGTTCAGCGACAGGCTGCTCCTTCCAAAGAGCCGGACAAATAGACTTTGTCCCCCGTGGCATCAAACCGTTCAACTCTTCACTGGGGGGGAGGAGGGCGAACAGATGATGAACAAATGCATGTACAATAACCATGTACAATACAAAAACCATGTATAACACAACCATAAAAATACTGTGTATCTGTTTATACTGTGTACAGCTTATATATACTATATATTTATATAAATATATATATTATATATATATGTATATATATGTGTATATATATATATATATATATATATATATATATATATATATATATATATATATATATTTATATATATATATATATTTATATAATATATATTGCGTTAACGCAACGTCCTCTTAACGCCGTCATTTTTTTTACTCTTACAGTGTTATTTTATTTTACATTATTTATATTATATATATATATTTATGTAGATGTATATTTAACAATGCTGTGTGTGATATGGAACTTCAATTTCCCCGAGGGAAGTCTAAGTCTAATGTTAATAACATAATGAGGGAGCTTGGTTGTCACAGTAAAAAGTCTGGAAACACGTGCAAACTGGAGACGGAGATGATGCGAACAGTGTCCAAGAGTTTGGAGACAGAGCTTTCGCTAGCTGTTAGCCATTAGCTACATGATAGCAACTTTAACAACACAAATTCCAATGCCCCTGATGACAGATATTAAAACCCGGAATGGCGTTACCAGGGCCCCACCCTGGAGCCAGGTACAGCCCGAAAGAGCGACGTGGGCCCGCCCTCCAATAGGTTCACCACCCGCAAGGAGAGTTAAGAAGGGGCCGGTGCTATGTGATTTGGGTAGTGGTCTTGTAGTGGTCCCGACGACCCAATCCCCGGACGGTGACTCTGGCCATGGGGACATGGAATGTCACCTTGCGGGGGTGGAAAGAGCCTGAGCACATGCGGGAGGTTGAGCGGTACCAGCTAGAGATAGTTGGGCTCACCTCCACGCACAGTCTGGGCTCTAGAACCCAACTCCTTGAGAGAGGCTGGACTCTATTCCACTCTGGAGTTGCCCGCGGTGAGAGACGTCTGGTGGAACTCTGTCAGGGAGGTCTTCAACTCCCACCTCGTGGCTTGCTCCCTCCGGGTTGGGGGAGAGTCCCTGCCTAAAGTGGAAGTATCTTGAGGTGTTGTTCATGAGTGAGGGTAGGATGGAGCATGAGATTGACAGGCGGATCGTGCAGCCGATTGTATTGGTTTGTCGTGGTGAAGAGAGAGCTGAGCCAAAAGGCGTGGCTCTCGATTTACCAGTCGACCTACGTTTCTACCCTCACCTATGGTCATGAACTTTATAGAATAAGATCCCGTATACGAACGGCCGAAATGAGCTTCCTCCGCAGGGTGGCGGGGTGCTCCCTTAGAGATAGGGTTAGGAGCTCTGTCACCCGGGAGGAGCTCGGAGTAGAGCCGCTGCTCCTCCACCTCGAGAGGAGCCAGCTGAGGTGGCTCGGGCATCTGTATCGGATGCCCCCTTGACGCCTTCCTCGGGAGGTGTTCCTGGCATGCCCCACCGGGAGGAGACCCAGAGGAAGACCCAGGACACGGTGGAGTGACTATCAGTACGTTTACATGCACAGCTTAGTCGGATTATAGCCATAGTCTGACTATGCTATTCAATTAGACAACTGCAATTATCCGAGTATACATGCTGGTGAGAAAATCGGATTATTCAGAATCAGAATCAGAAATCCTTTAATGTCCTGCAGACAGGGAAATTTGTTTGTCACAGCAGCGACAGAATATTACAAGAACAGAAACCAATAGCAAAAATAAGCGATAAAATTAAAAAGGGAACAAACAGAAGACATATATACATATTCACATGATACAGTGCAAAATTAACAGCAGTTTTTTGTTTGGTTTTGTTTTTTTTCATAGATTTTAAATACAGATAATAAATATGGGTGTTAAAGAAATTGACCAGATAGTGAAAAAACAGAAGTGACCTTTGTGCAGACATACTGCACAGTGCAGGGTACAGGGCGAGGTCTATAGGCTATTGGGAGCAGTGCTGGTTGTACAGTCTGACAGCAGTAGGAAGGAAGGACCTGCGATACCTCTCCTTCACACACTTGGTGTATCTCTCCTTCACACACTTGGTGTTTCAGTCTGTTGCTGAAGGAGCTGCCCAGTGCTGTGAGAGTGACCTGCAGGGGGTGGGACTCCTTCATCAGCAGCGATGACATATTGTCCATCATCCTGCTCTCCCCCCACCACCTGCACTGAGTGCAGTGTGATCAGTCCAGTCCAGTTTATTGTTCAGGTGAACTCCCAGGTACTTGCAAGATGTCACCATCTCAATCTCCATTCCCAGGATGTTCAAAGTGTGTGCAAAGTTGTTTGTGCCTGCGGAAAACCACCACCAGCTCTTTGGTCTTCCCGGCGTTGGGTTGGAGGTGGTTCTGCTGGCACCAGTCCACAAAGTCCTGAATAAGTTTTCTGTAGGCTCTGTCGTCCCCGTCACTGATGAGGCCAACGATAGCAGAGTCGTCAGAGAACTTTTGTATGTGGCAGTAAGGGGATTTGTGGTAGAAGTCTGCGGTGTACAGGGTGAACAGGAAAGGGGCAAGGACTGTTCCCTGTCGGGCCCCTGTACTGCAGGTTATTGTGACATGTAGTCCCGAGTCCTCACGTACTGTTGCCAGTTAGTGAGGTAATCCAGGATCCAGGATGTGAGGTGTTGGTTCACCCCTGCGAGTACAGCTTGTCCCCCAGGAGTGCAGGCTGTATAGTGTTGAAAGCACTGGAGAAATCAAAGAACATGATCCTCACAGTGCTTCCAGGCTTCTCCAGGTGAGACAGTGATCTGTCCAGGAGGAAGATGATGGCATTATCCACTCCGATGCCGGGTTGATATGCAAACTGGAGAGGGTCCATAAAAGGACCCACCAGAGGGCGGAGATGGACGAGGACCAGCCGCTCTAGGGTCTTCATCAGGTGTGAAGTGAGAGCAACTGGCCTGTAGTTGTGTTGTCTTCAGGGTGAGGGATCTTTGGTACAGGTACCACGCAGGAGGTTTTCCACAGCAGTGGCACTTTTCCCAGCTTCAGGGTCATGTTGAATATATATTCCACAATCCTGCACAGCTGGTCTGCACAGGACTTGAGGAGCCTGGAGCTGATCCAATTCTTCACCTTCATCTTCCTCAACTCATTTCTCACCTGGAGAGACGAGAGGGACAGAGTGGAGCAGGGGGGCTGAGTGTCGGATGTGGGGGGAGGGTGAATGTCAGGGGAGGCAGTGGGGAGAGTCTGCGACATGAAAGCCGTGGAAAGAGAGGTAGAGGTGAGAGTGGGGCAGTAAACAGGGGGGATGGGAGAGGTGGTGGGGGGCAGCAGAGATGACTGAACCGGGGGAGGGGTGGGTGCCTGGTCAAACCTATTGTAGAATAGGTTCATGTCGTTCACTCACGTCTGGTACCCTGCAGCCTGGGAGTCTGGATTCCTCTGCCCTGAGATGATTTTAAGGCTTTTCCAGACTCCAGTGACATTTCTCTGCTGCAGCTGGTTCTCCATCTTCCTCCTGTAGCTGTTCTTCCCCTCTCTGATCTTCCTCCTCAGCTCCTTCTGCACAGCCTTCAGCTCCTCCTTGTTTCCTGACCTAAAGGCCCTCTTTTTCTCCTTAAGGAGAGCCTTTATGTCAGGACTAATCCAGGGTTTGCTGTTTGAAGAACAGCGTACAGTCCTGGTGGGTACAGTGTTATCCACACAGAAGTTTATATAGTCCGTTATGCAGTCTGTTAAGCTGTCGATGTCCTCCCCATGAGAAACGCACAGTTCTTCCCACACAGTTGAGTCAAAGCAGTCCCTCAGAGCCTCCTCAGCCTCCTCAGTCCATGCTTTAACTGTGCGGATTTCCTATTGTAGCAGAATGGGGCTGCAGTATATTCTGCTCCAGTGTCTGTGGTCCCGTATGTTGGCTCGGTGATTGACAGCCAATCATTGTAGACAGGCAGCCTATAAAGACAGGTAGGGGTCCTATGCTCTCCCCTCTCTGTCGCCAAAACCGCATGTTGCAGCAGGTATGATAGCGGTGATTGTACAGGTTGTGCAGTGATCGGTGTTAGCATGTCTTAACTAGCCGTATATGGTTTTCTAGATGCCTGTCTTGGACCCTCGTCTCTTCCTCAGACCTGCCGCTCGCCTCAGTCAATGCTGGTAGATCGCTTTATGCCATGCGCCACAACCTTATGTGCGGTGTTTAAGCTTATTGGCTGTGCTTCATTTTAGGAATGGGCTCACCTGACAGACTAAGCTCCCCAGACACTCGTCTGTTCCCCTCTCCAAGCTCGTAGGCACGGGCGGATTGGGGCCGCGTGTCAGTGCATCCGTGCCTCTAGTATTCGGTAACTAGTGACGTAGCAGCTACATCTGTCTGGCCCATCTGTCCCTACGCTGCTGCTTTGCCTACCCTTGTTTCGCTTATTGTTTTTATTCACTGTGGCTTTGCCATTTATTTCAGTGTTGGCCATTTTAGCGCCGTGGGTGCGATCTGTGGGGCTTAACTTTTTGTTTTTTATTGTTGAATTGCCAGCTGGCTTGCTGCCACTGGAGTTGATTCTGTTTATTTTCTTTATCCTAGTTTGTTTGTTTTGTTAATTTCTTATTTGCTCCTACCAGGCTTGCTGCCTCTATTATTGGAGTTGATTCTGCTCATTTTCTTTATCCTATTTTGTTTTGTTGTTTTCTTATTTACTCCCACCTGGCTGCTTAGTCTTGTGTTGTCATATTAATTGTATTGTATTTTCTTGCAGTATTTTGGCCGGTGTGACCCAGTGTTTTGTTTATTTGTTCAAGTGATATCCCACTAATTGTCCTCTCTGTGCAGAAGCTGAGAGCCTAAAGGTGGCGGTGGTTGGTGCCCATCGATGGTGGTGTCCCCTTCTTGTGTGCTGTGTGTTGACCCCTTGTGTAATCCTCCTCGTGTGTGTTTGTGTGGTGGTGTGTGCGTGGAGGTGTGTGCACGTGTGATTGGGGTGACTCTTCCTTGGATACCTCACTCCTGGTGACCCATCCTCCCACTGGTAAGCCTCAGCTTCGGATATTCCCCCCCCTCCATAATTGCCTTTGTTGCGTTTTTGGCCTTTTATTATTGTGGTGTTTGTGTAAAATAAAAATATGAACTGTTGTGAAATGGAACCACGTCTCTAGCCTCATAAGTATCACAGTCTGTCTTTGGACGTCTGTTTAGTCTGAGGTGTATTATTCCTTGGTGACCTCCCAAGGTGGCGTTGTTGACTCTTTAATTATACCAGTGCGGAGCAGAGTGCACAGGTGGAGATGGAAGAGTTCGCTGCATTTACCACACAAGACACGACGTGCGGCAGAATGATTGTTTTATTACGATTATCTTCTTTTCATGATCGAGGGAAGCCAAAATCGAAATTGAAATTCAATTAATCGCCCAGCCCTAGTGGCAGGTGACATATTGTGTGAATGTGGGCAGGGTGGAGGATAGAGAGCAGTGTTAATTTTGACAGCAAATTCTGATTTAGTCTTAGTCTTAGTCTTTTGAATAACACACCATTTAGTTTTAGTCATATTTTAGTCATCTGAAATCTTTTAGTCTTTGTCTATTTTTAGTCGACTAAATATCATAAGAGTTTTAGTCTTAGTCTAGTCTCAAGTCTTTTAGTCTTAATCTAGTCTTAGTGAGTGGTAAATCTCTCTCTCTCTCAATTCATTTTTAATTCAAATGGCTTTATTGGCATGAGGCAACACTGTACGTATTGCCAAAGCAAGGGTTTGGAAATAAAAAATAATAACAATAAAGGAAAACTATATTTACAACAAATTACTTATAATCTATACTGTTGGTAATACTGTAACTATGACTGACTCAATCATAGTTACAATCAATTTATCTCAGTCAATAAGTAATTAATAACAATGAATCAATCAGTTTGTGTCAACTGAAAATGTCATGTTTCTCTCTCTCTCTCTCTCTCTCTCTCTCTGTAAATGTCGCTTCAATTTGGTGTTTTTACTCCACATGGTTTGCAGACGGTCTGGCTGTCATATGTGAGGTGTGCCCAGATATCAATTCTTCGTTTTCGTCCTGGACCTCGCTCTGACATTTCTGTTGTTCATGAGGCATGCCGTTGCCCTCGGACCGGGTGCACTGCAAACGGTTAACGCTAGCGTCTTGCTAACGAGTGAAGTCAGCTGAAATGCGCCAAAGCTGTTCAACTAAATATCATGTAAACAACCTAACTCTTGTGAAAACGTCTGCAAACTTCTTTGTTCTCCTGCTGTGTAAATGCTCCTGCCTGTTTAGCTTGCCGCGGCTTTTTAAAGTGGCTCTGCTGTAATCTGCATTGGTCAACCTACCCTCAAGAGATTTGCTCTGATTGGATCTCTTCTCCATTCGTCCCACCCTAACATTTTCGTCTCATTTTTATTCGTTGACTTAAGTGTCAGATATATTTCGTCACAGTCTTCGTCATCATATCTGACTTTTTATTTAGTTTTCATTTAGTTTTCGTCCGTGAAAAAGGTTTGTTGACGAATATTTTCGTCATAGTCTTCGTCAACGAAATTAACACTGATAGAGAGGCATGATTGAAGTCCCCAAAGATGAGGAAGAGGGCCTGTGGGTACTGTCTCTGCAGTGAGCTTGTGACTGAGTGGATAACGTCACAAGCTGCATCAGCGTTAGCAGAGGGGGGATGTACACAGCACAAACGATCACCTGTGTGAACTGAAGTTCGATGTCCTTACTGCAGACCTGTTCTTTAACAGTGATGTGCCCAGAGTTAGACCAGATGTCATTAAGAAACACAGCCAGCCCTCCTCCTTTCCTCTTACCGCTCTCTGCCGTCCTGTCTGCCCGCCACAGTTGAAAACCGTCCAGGTTAGCGTCCGAGTTCGGGGTCAGCTCCATAAGCCATGTCTCAGTGAGCACCATGATGCTGCACTCGCGGTAGTCCCTCTGATACCGGGTCAGCGCTGTGATCGTCCATCTTATTGGGGAGAGATCTTACATTCGCCATGATGACAGATGGGAGGACGCTTCTGTAGCGTGTCCTCCTGCTACGATGAACAGCTCCGGAATGGCACCCACGTCTCCTCCGTCTCCTCAGCTCGCCGGGGACATCAGGCCACTCGTGCAGTCGCACCGCGGCGCTACTGTAAACAATAGGGCTGAGTACAGGCTCCCCGGACACGGTGGAAAACAGTGATAAAAGAAATATTAAGATTAAGACCAGAACAAAAAATTTGAGTCTGGTCTCCATAATGCCCAAAGAGAGAGCTCAAAAGAGTAGTAAAAAAAAGGAGGAAAGACGCCACCGCCACTGTCCATCTACTTCTGGCTCACAGCCCCGGGGAAAAAATCTCGCGCCTGCGCACAACGCAAAATCCGATCTGATCCGATAGAACGTATACATGCAGGAGTAATGCGACTATCAATCGAATAATCTAGGTGTTTTAATTCGACTATGAAAAATCTGATTCGGTCCGATTTTAGTCAGACTAAGGTGTATAAATGCATCTTAAAAATCCGATCATAGTCGGACTAACCCAGTAACGCACTGTATGTCACTCAGCTGGCCTGGGAACGCCTTGGGATCCTCCCGGAGGAGCTAGGGGAAGTGTCCGGGGAGAGGGAAGCCTGGGTATCCCTGCTCAGACAGCTGCCCCCGCGACCCGGCCCCGGATAAAGCGGAAGAAAATGGATGGATGGATGGATGTTGGAGACAAACACAACTTTCGCTAGCTGTTAGCCATTAGCTACATGGTACCTACACATATGAACAAACTAACAACATTCAGACACTAACCATTCTGAAACGTCCTGCTGCAGCCGCAGAGTCTGAATTTCTTCAGGAACCTCTCCTTCTGGGTCCAATTCTGGGTCAAACTGGTATGGTTGAACGAAAGCACCTCCGCGAGCCATACTGATACATCCACCGTAAAACATTAGCGCATGCTACCATTAGCATAAGAGGTATCGTCCTCCTGAGAGGGATGTGTAGCAGGCAAGGATCTCCAAGTAGGCATTGACAGACGGAGCTCATTAGTATTTAAGGGTGCAGGCCCAGAAACAGCCTGTTCTCAGTAGAGCTGACTTTTAGAGAGCTGAAATTCAGGACCACGGATGGGTTTGAGGCGATGCATATCGAATACAGTGTTGTTGGACCTCTGACAGCTGTGTGAAATTGATGAAAAACAGTATAATATGGGACCTTTAACCATAAGAGAGTCAACGCTTGGTTGTTGATGTTTAATCCCAAACCTCTAGTGGCTCTGTGAATTCTGACTCAATGTTCGTCAGACACAAAGGAGTAAATGCCAAGAATGTTTGTAGGTATATGGTTGTGGTAAAATTAACATTGTACATTTTTGTACCGTACGCCAGCCAAAACTGTCCGAGGAGGTTTCTGTAAAGGGGTGTTCTCACAGAATGCAAAGTGAATCATTTGCACAAATTGTACTCTTTGCAATTTACCAACTGCGATTGAACTATGGGCTCGCAAAGCACAATGTGTGTCTGTATTCAATGCAGCCTCTGATTGGACTTCGACTCACCAGAAACGATGGTTCTCTCTGCTATTTCTAATTAGTTTCTCTCCTTTTCCTCTGACGAGATTCATGTAGCCCTCAGAAATGCACAGATGTTTCACTCATATTAGCAGTTAATTAACATAATTGCAGTTCTTAGACTGGTTACTTAGCAGCACAGAGCCTGCAGTGAGTCCAGAACTATATATTTTACATTGTTCCCTTAGTCTCTGTACTAGACACACAAGTAAGATGATTTAAATTTTCTGATCTAAGAGAGCAAACATGCTTCACTGCATGTTATTGTATGCTCCCATACACTTCCACAAGCCTTCATTCCTCAATGTATGTTTAAGAAAAGGCTTTGTGTTATATGATCTTTTTAATATCAACATTGAGATTAACTAAAATAAAGGGATATCTATGTGGCCAAAATTAAATTAATATTTCTTATGCCACTGAATTCCACTATTATCCTAAATCTTACCATTGCACTGACATGTTCTTTTGGTTGTGTGTGTACATTTTGGGCTGAACAGTGAGATAATTTAAGTGTAGTACTTGTGTTTGCAGAACCCAGTTCCGGGATAAATAAAGGTTGAAATTTGAGTGACGAGGAACAAGGAAGGAGAAAGGGCTTCTGAAGGTCAAGCTGCTGGTTTGCTCGTCCACCTGTTGACACTATGTAGGCCTGACCCAACACTACTGAAAATAGAGATAGTGTCTGGCTCACAACTGGACCAACCTGGCACTGTGTTTACAGCATTACATGAGAACTGATGGTGGGAAGAAAACCCTGAACACCTGTCAGTCACATTGGATAAACACTCCGTTGCACACGCACAACTTGAAATTGGCTGAATAATGCCTGGTGTCAAGTAGAGTCGAACACAGCTGGATTTAGACAATCTGGATGGTTTTGGTGGTTTGTTCTAATTCAAAGCCAACTGACATGGGCGAAAGAAAGTTGCATATTCAAATGTATCTAATAGCAGTAAAAGTGAGAACTCCCTCTGGACAAATGTAATGACTGAAGTCAGCAGGAACATCAGATGAGGATGAGGATCAATAATAAATGCTGTGGGCACATGCCAATGCAGGACAAAGCAAAGGGAGCCAAACAGTCTGTTGGTGCCATTTCAGAAGGTACTTAAAGTAATTACAATGCTCTAGTTAGCCAAATATATCATTTGTGAAATTTGGACCTGTGTGTGTAACTGAAGAAAAGGAAAAAAGACAACAGAGTGAAAAAAATGCCTAGAATTATTAATAGAAATAGCTGTTTATCGTGTGGTTTGTTAAAGTATGCTTTTGATGGGAAGTCAGGACATCTCCAGCTGTGTTTGCGGTGACAAAACTAGGTGTTTTTTGTTTAGTCTCACCTCGGACACTTGGCATTTACTATACTTTTAACTTTAATTATATATTTTTACTTAGTTAATGTATTATTTCCCATTTTTTTATATTCTGTCAGAGTTTGGTTAGGTTTAGACAACAAAAACACTCATCTATGTTCGAGAGTTAAAAAAAGCATGGTTTTGGTTCGAATAGAAACTTTCACAATGTTAACAACATGTTAGAAAGGATAACTTTTCCCTTGTGTAAATATTACCAGGCTTTTCCCCAAGTCACAAAGCTATAATTGGTCAGTAGCAATGATGGCCCTGGAGCAACATTAATGATAATGTTCCGGGAACAACACCAACATAGTGATGTCAGATTGTGTGGCCTGTTGAAGCCAAAAAAATCTCCCATTCTGTGCTCCAAATCTTGACTTCATAGTTTCATCCACTAAGTCAGTTTATTTTTTCCTATGAAAAGAAGTTGTAAGGAACCTCCATAAAGAGCTAGACATGTCATATATCTGTCCCTTGTGTTTGATTACTCAAACACAAGTGACTGTTGACATTTCCCCCCCGCATTCCTGTATCTGTTTCTATGCTCTAACCATGATCCATGCCAGACTCTAGTCCCAGTGACATGACCCCGATACCTTCCTGTCTGTCTGGCCATTAAAACCAAGGTCCTCCTGATTTTTAATCCCTGTTTCTCCATCCTTAATCTGATTCCTGGTGGATTAGCAGAACACAGGGTAACAGCACATGCCTTCACCAGTCTACAGCATGATCTGCTTAACACCAATTTATCAAGGTGATATTGGCCTTCCATTAACACTAATGTTGGTATTGGCTTCAGAGGGATAAAATACAGATTATTCCTTGATTCCAACCTGGAAAGACTTGATAATACAGTAACTTTAACATATTACTAGCTCTCACGTGTCTTCTGCCATACCACAGGTGTCCTGAATTCAACAATTTCAAGGTCATTAAAAACTCTGTGAACCAAAATTGAATTTTTTAAATATATCTTAATGTCCTTTTTGTACTTGCTTGAGAATTTAAAGAAGTTTTTTGACATGTGCATATTCAGTTTCTTAAAGGAGGAAATTACAGCCCAGTCGCCAGGATAAAATGTTAGCAGTTTACATTTCTGCAAAAATAGGCTGAAATTTGTCACAGGCTATACTATACTATATTCACATTTCCACAAAACATGCCATATCATGTTCTTGTTACATGTTTACAACCTGACTTTCGTGTTGGGGGGCAGAGGGGACACGTGTGGATTTAAAGGCTGCGAAACTGGTGACCGCAGTTTGAGACTACTTGATATTTATAAGGAGACCTTGAGGCCATTTTCAGATGAGTTTGTGGCAACAAAAATCAAATATTTTTGATGGGAATATGGCCATCTGTGGTGACACACCGGGTGTTTTTACTAAGACCTCAGGATATTTCCAGCCATGTTTGTGGCAATCAAGCAGGTATTTTAAACCAAATCCTGTTTTCCTTACTAAGTGGTTTTTGTGCCTTAACTTGAGCACCATAAGCACAGCACTGTAACAAGAGATGAAATTAAAAACTGTATTGAAAGAAACGTGAAGCTATAACTTGAAAATTTGTAAAGTCTTGACACATCTGTGGTTTTGCAGAAACATACTTTGCCAACATTTATTCTGGCAAATAGGTTGGAAGATTGTTAATATGACATGAAACACATCTGACAAACAAAGAGCAACTTTATCATTATTATATTTGAAATTTTGTTTGTTGCCACCTGCTGAAGCCCAACATTCACTCTACTTTTAGCTCTGATTTGGTCTTTATCTATCAACTCCTCAGAAAATTAGCTGGCCCTCTTGTCTGTTTGTGAGTACTGAGTATAGAATACAGAGTTAAGGTCAGGACAGGATTAGCCTATATTTTAGCATATAAACTGAAGGCACAGGAAAACACTTTGCCTGGCTCTGTCCAACGTATATGCCAAGATTAGACCCTCCCCCAAATCCAAAATGTGCTATTTTTGCATTTTTTTGTGTAGGGATTAAACAAACACATACACCTCATTAGTGACGTAAAGAGATGTTGGTAGGTGTACCTTTTTTACTTTGGACAGAGTCAAGAGATTGATGTTCGCCTGAACATCTAACTCATAGAAACAACAGCCAACAAGCATATTTCCCCAAAAACTGAGCTACTCCCTTAAACAGGAGATCCTGGATTACAACAGTAAAACTCTGATGCAAATATGAACTTCTTTCTCTGTTGAAGAATATGACTGTAGACCATGTTTATCATGGATCTACTTTATATGAAGAAACTGTGGGTGCAGTTTGATTTCAGGTCCTGATAGGTGTGAAAATGAGCTTTCTACTTCATTAGCATCTTCCCTCCCCTGCTCTGCCACATGTACTGATATAATCTCACTGGGATGAGTGGGAGGGAGAGGGCGCAGGTTGACGGGTTTCCTGTAGGCAGCCCAGAATTACAGCATGTATGTGGGAGTGCACACGCGTACAAATGTGTGCATGTGTACATACATTTATTAGATGCAAATACATGCAGGTTTTAGCTGATAAGATGTTCATCTTTACATTTTTTAATGATATTTCTGAGTGGTATGATTCTATGGTGAGATATCTTGTAGTGATTTCATAGTAAAAGCATTTGTTAGTTGAAGCTAGACCCCTGCTGGAAGGCTGCAAGCAGCCAACAGCTTTAAGGAATTAACAGATTATAGAATCAAAAGACCATTGTGGCTCATTGGATATTATGTAACAACAAGTTTACACAGGGTGACTGACTTATGGTAGAAACTACATACAGTAGTTGACAACTCCGTTAAAATCTCACCATTGTGCTCTCTAAGATTTGATGAGAATATTGACCCCATGAATGCCCCCAGCTTCACGCATGCGGCGGAGGTAACAGTAACAGTGATACAGAGGTCTACTCACCAAGTGTGTGCTGTGTGTGTCCTCGAGCAGGTGATAGCAGAGTGCGTGTGGAAGGTAGAGATCACTCTCACAGCGTATCCAACATTACTGAGCCCGAGGTTGAGCCAGGAGATTGTGTAGGCTGAGAGAGATTCAGACTGACTCGGAAGACTCCCTCCCTCCCTCTCTCTCTCTCTCCCTCTCTCTCTCTCTCTCTCTCTCTCTATCTGTTCCCTGTGTTTGTCAGGCAGCCCAACCATGTGCCTAAAATACCTCTGTCAAACAAATGCTTCACAAATGCGCGCGCACACCACACACACACCACACACACACACACACACCACACACACACACACACACACACACACACACACACACACACACACACACACAATACAGGTGCATGCTGCATGAATGCTGCAATACACAGCAGCATACAATGTCCTACTTTTCTCATCCATTTCTCATTTAGAGATAGTTGATATTTTATTCATCCATCTTCAAGGAGCAAAATGCAAGACAGGCCAGAATTTTAGCTTAAATCATTCAAAAAATTAACATTATCAGCAGAGTGTGAAACATCAGTGGAGTCTGGAAAAGCCTTAAAACCATCTCAGGGCAGGGGAAACTCCTAGGCTGTGAAGGATCAGACGTGGGTGAATGACATGAACCTATTCTTCAATACGTTTGACCAGACACCCACCCCTCCCCCAGCCCAGTCATCTCTGCTCCCCCCCACGTCTTCAATCGCCCCTATTTACTGCCCCATTCTCACCTCTACCTCCCTTTCCACTGCTTTCATGTTGCAGACACCCCCACTGCCCCCCCTGACATTTTTGAATATCAACCTGGCATCAGAGTGGACGACACAATCATTTTCCTCCTGGACAGATCACTGTCTCATCTGGAAGCCTGGAAGCACTGTGAGAATCATGTTCTTTGATTTCGGAGCCAACAGAGAACTTATTAAGGACTTTGTGGACTGGTGCAAGTGGAACCACCTCCAGCTCAACGCCGGTAAGACCAAAGAGCTGGTGGTGGACTTCCGCAGGCACAGCCAACCCTGTACAAAGGTGAACATCCAGGAAACGGACATTGAGATGAAGGAACAATAAACTGGACTGGACTCAGGGCCGCCTCTGGCCAAATTGTGGCCCTAAGCAGAATTTTATTTTGAGGCCCCCCCATTACAAAATGACTGTATCACGAAATGCTATTTAGGTTTACAACCTTTATTAGTAGGCACAAATCAAATGAACAGCCTCTTTCAACTAGGGATGTAACGGTATGAAAATGTCACACCGTGGTAATAGTGACCAAAATTAAAAATATTTTTAAAATGTCTTCAAAATATTGAAAAAACACTGATACACTGAAATAATTTCACCACGATTTATATTTAAATAGATTTACTATATATTAAAATAGTCCAAATCCAAAACATTGCAAAATCAACATTAAATAAGTATAAAAAAATGTATCAAAACTGTGTAAAATAGGTCATTGGCTTTTTGTGATGAGGCAGCCTGTTTTTGAAACCTGTCCTTTAATATCTGCATTAAAGAGGTAGAATGAGATGTAGTGGCAGTAGCACTCGATTGGCCAGTAGACTTTCTCTGTGAAAAAAATGAATAGAACATGTCATTATAAATTATTACTGTCATTGTTACTTAATACTAAGGGTGCAACCAACAGATCACAAAACTCACAATTTAGATCATATCACTTTTGTGAGAAACAGGTTGGATCATTTTTTAGATCAAAACAAAAAGGATTATTGTCAAATGAATTATGAATACTCTATTTTGGCTCTTATGTTCACCATTTTATATTATTCTTTATATATAGTCTATTCTACACTGCACAAGTATTATATACTTCTGATATTACTTATTGGCTGTCTGTCTCCCTGTCTGCCTGCTTGTCTGTTGCCAGTGGACTCGGTCAATCTGATTGGTTAAATGGCTGCTGAGCCACAGGTAGACGCTGCTCCGGTGAACGGAGCTGAGATGAAAGTCAGTCATCTCAGTCAGTATGGATTAACTAACTCTGTCCACCCAGTACGTGTCTGTCTCAAATCCTCCTCACTGCAGCTCTGCATCAATATTTGGGTAATTATTAGGTCGACTTTAAAAAGTGAAATCTACAATTAATAAGCGGTACAGATAACGTGCCAAATCACGGATCAACTTAGTTTAGTTATACCACTATCTGGTCAGTTTACACTAGTGACAACAGCAAATTAGACAGAGAAAACTCGACATACACATATGTTATGCACCTGAGCTTAAGGTTAGCTTACCTTGCATTCGCTGAACAGTTGAGGGTGATGGTCGCGCAAATGAGTAAGTAAATTGGATGTGTTGCCGCCCCTCACAACAACTTTCTTCTTGCAGCTCCTGCAGATAGGGCTGCCATCCTGAACCAGCTGTCCCTGAGCATTCTTATAATAACCTAAATATGCCCAGACTTCAGATTTGGTTCTCTTTGAAGGTGGAAAAATGCTTTGAGGGCCACTACTATCACGTCCTCCCTCTGCCATGTCTTCTTCGCTACATAACAAGCGCACGTTGTAAGCTGTGCCTGCATAGTGAGACTTTGATAAAGTATCTTTTTCCACACCATGATTATCGACCGCAGCTGTTACTATGGTAATTAAAACTGAAACGATCTGGAATTTTACCATGGTATACCGTAACACCGGTAACCGTTACATCCCTACTAGAGGTGGATTTCATCGTTGGATGTCGAGATTCAGTTCCCGTCGGTCAGTTCGTCAGGATGACTCGTTCATGTAGTTCGTTCATTCGTTCGTTTGCTCAGACGCGCTTTCGGTACAACGTCGTTCGGCGGTGAATCACGTAACACACAGTTCTCAGGTCAACATAACGTAACACTGTAGTTCAAGGCAAATACATAGCTGCAACTTCATAATTATGTGTACTTTTAGACAACACAACAGTTAACAGGTAACAGCTAAAGCCGGCTAGCCAAAAACGAGTGACTGAACGAAAACGACAGGAGAGGAATCAGTGAAGGAACGAGAACGAGCGGTGAATCATGTAACAGTTCTCAGCTCCTGGTTCTCAAACAATCGAGCTAACAGTCAACATAACACTGTAGTTCATGGCCTGCAACTTCATAATTATGTGTACTTTTAGACAACACGACAGTTAGCAGCTAACCGCTAAAGCCGGCTAGCCAAGAACGAGTGACTGACGGAACGAGAATGAGAGGAGAGGAATCAGTGAAGGAACGAGAACGAGCGGTGAATCATGTAACGCACAGTTCTCAGCTCCTTGTTCTCAAACAACCGTGCTAATGGTCAACATAACATGTAGGATATGGCAAATACATAGCTGCAACTTCATGATTATGTGTACTTTTAGACAACACGACAGTTAAGCCGGCTAGCCAAGAACGAGTGACTGACTGAACGAGAACGACAGGAGAGGAATCAGTGAACGAACGAGAACGATGAACAACGAACGACATGAAATGTTTTTTTGTTTTTTTTCATGGAAACAGTTGATATGCATTCCTTTTTCTCATTGGCTAAAATCGACGACAGTGTCCTAGACTTAGCATACGATTGGCTGGCTCTCAGTCTTCCTCACCACTCTAATAACTTAACAGTGAACAACACAGCGACTGGTCTGTGAGAATGAACGAACGAACGAGAGAGAGGTGAAACGGGGAATCAGTTCAGTTCGTTTGCGTTAAAGAGTCGTTCGTTCAAGCTGATCCGTTCGCGACCGAGCAATCACTAATCCCTACTTACAACAATGGAACAAGCCGTTTACAGATGACATGGTGCTTGATGGCCCTGGTGCCGTGCTGGAGCTGGCTCCGTGTCACCCTTAGTAACAAACTTATGCATTGACCCTGTTATGACAAGAAATCCATGATACAATCAAATCTTAATGGTAAATTACACAATGAAATTAATGTAAATACTTGACTCACAAAGATTAAAATGCAATTAATGCAAATACGACTACAACTAATAATAATATTCATTAAGATTTGATTTGATGATGGTTCAATATTTTAATATACTTATTTTTAAATTTTGTACTTAGGTTCTATATTCCTACCCTACTGTTTGCTGCTGCAACGCTTTAAATTTCTCCATTGTGGGATAAATAAATAATTACTGTAATTTATCTTATCTTATCTAATCTTATTATATCTATATCTATCTATCTATCTATCTATCTATCTATCTATCTATCTATCTATATATATATCTATCTATCTATCTATCTATCTATCTATCTATCATCTATCTATCCATCTATATATATATATATATATATATATATATATATATATATATATATATATATATATATATATAGATATATAGATATATAAACAGTTGGGTTTCTGTACATTCTTCTTACAACACTACACACACACTTCTCCACTCATGCATTCACCTACGCCACTGATTCCACTGACTACACACGACATGATTAGCTTAGGTTACCTTTTAAAGTTACTTTTTCTTTAATAAATAATTAGTTAATTGTCTCATGTGTGCATCTCCTTGCTTTGTCACGGCCGTGCGGCCCGGTTTGTGACAATATATATACATATACATACATATATATATATATATATATATATATATATATATATATATATATATATATATATATATATAACGTTATATATATATATATATATATAAGGGATGCACCGATGCATCGGCTGAACATCGGTATTGGCCGATGTTTGCCTCGTTAACTGCCATCGGCAAATAAAAATGACATTCGCCGATGGCCGTGGCCGATGATTATATCTTGATTTGCGGCATTAACGCTGTGTTCATGGAAAAACTCTTTTTTCCCTCTTTTTTTTTGGGGGGGGGGGAGAGAAATCCGGAAACGCAGCCCTCCCGTTTTCATGTGGACAGCGAATCCGCATACTTTCCAAAACAATGACGCCATCGGCGCATCTCACAACGTCCCATAACAACAACAATGGCGGACCGCATGCTCGTGTTCGTGCCGCAGAAGATATTGAGCCTTTCTCGCAACTTACCCGCCTTGTAGTTGAGTGTGAGTCTCAGCAGCAGTTCGACCTCATTAACGGTCCACACAAACTATTCCGGTTTCCTTGCACTCGCCATTTTCATCTTCTTCTTCTTGTTGTGTTTGGTTTCTCCGTCTACTGTCTGTTTGTTTACAGCGCGCAAGTTTACTGTGCATGCTCCGTGTCTTCTTCTCCGTGTTTTGTGAATGTCAAGCGCCACCTAGAGGCCCGGAATATGTACTACAGCGTTTTCGCTCATTTTCAGTGGGTCCATGTGGACGCAAATATTCTTAAAACGATGACGAGGAAGACTCCCCGAAATCTTGTCATGTGAACTAAGGTTATCTTAAATGTCAACCAGAAAGTGACATTAAAGGTCGTTTTTGTTTCATAAATTGGTCTCATTGGATTTGTGCTCATTCAAGGATAGTGTTATGAAGAGCTGAAAGACTTGTATGTTTCTGTGGCACAAAAAAAGGAATAAATAACAAAAAGAAAGAACATCGGAATCGGCATCGGCCAAGTTCTTATGTTAAACATCGGTATCGGTATCGGCCCAGAATTTCACAATCGGTGCATCCCTAATATATATATATATATATATATATATATATATATATATATATATATATATATATATGGAAAAGGTAGTGAGGTGAGTAGTCATTGTGGCAACGTGTGCGATGTCAAATAAATGATAATCAGGGCCGCTGGAAAATTTTATCTCCAGTCCACATCTAGACAGAATGATCCTTTCTTCTGTCTCATGATTAGCAGCTGGGGTGTTTATGCCACAACGTTTTTCTTTTTTATTTCAAAAACATACCCACCTTCACATGAAGCACAAGCCTCTTTGCTTTGCCTTTTGCTTGCTCCTGATTCATACTGCCATTTGGAGGCCATCTCTCAACCTGCATCCAGCTGCCTGTCGGCGCATCTGACCGCTGATTGGTCAGATGCTGCGTGCTGTCAATTATTGCAGCAACGCGTGCGGTGTCAGATTACTCGTGTCTTTTTTTTTTTCTCTCCCGCCTGACTTGGTGCTTTATGTGTGCCTCACTGCAGCGATGTGCATTCTTTGAGCATTTGCAGAGAATGTGTCCCCTTGTGCAAAATGGGGCCCCCCATGGATCGTGGGGCCCTACGCACAGCGTGTGTTCTGCGTGTCGGGAGGGGCGGCGCTGACCCAGTGCAGGTGGTGGGAGAGAGCAGGATGATGGACAAGCTGTCATCGCTGCTGGTGCAGGAGTCACACCCTCTGCAGGTCACTTTGACAGCACTGGGCAGCTCCTTCAGCAACAGATTGATACACCCTAAGTGTGTGAAGGAGACGTATCGAAGGTCCTTCCTTCCTGCTGCTGTCAGACTTTACAACCAGAACTGCTCCCTATAGGCCTCACTCTGCACTGTGCAATAAGACTGTACAAAACTCATTTCTGTTTTTCTGGTCAATTTTCTCAACACCCATATTTATTATTTGTGTTTGGGAATAAAAATTCAAAGCTGTTAATGTTGTACGAAATCATGTTAATATGTATATACAAGTCTATTTTCTATTTCTATTTCTTACCATTTTAATTATATTGTTTATTTTTGCTATTGGTTTTGTCTTTTGTAATATTCTGTCCTTTGGCTGCTGGGACAAACAAATTTCCCCATTTGCGGGACATTAAAGGATTACTGATTCTGACTCTAAATCTGAAAATGAACATTATCAGCAGGGTGTGAAGAAACAACAGTGTGGTATGTCATGGTTTGGTTTTGGTTTGGTTATTGTTTTCTCTTTTATTTTGTAAGGTTTATCCTCGTGTGTTGGTACATTGGTAGGCTCAATTTTGTTAATCTCGATGAACAATTACTAAAAATAATAATACTTGTAATAAATATAAAATAGTTTGAGCACCATAATGGAATAAGGGGGGTAGAGGGAGGGGACGAGGCAAGATGGAATAAATGCTAACAATATCTAGCAACTGCCCAGAGACTACAGCCTCTTGCTTGGGATTGAACTGGTGGCGACTGGTGGGTACCGATTTGAAGGCCAGCTAATACTAGTAAGCTGGGCTGACCCTTGTGGTCCACAAAGTGTTGATCAAGAAAACAGTTAAAGAAAAAGTCCCTCTCACGCTGAACGGTTAATGATCCAAGTGGATCACAAGCCACAGGGAAAATGAGACCGATGTTATCAAGGAAGGGGCAAATGCTTAACTGTCATCTTTGGTTAAAGGTCGGGGCAGCTCTATGGTGACTGGCACTGTCACCTTAAAATCAAGGAGACAGTGGTCATCCAATGTCCAATCCAACGTCTCTAGCTTTTGCGCTGTCATCTGAGCTGTTACATGTGTCATAGTCTGGACAAGCAAATTGAAGTGTACTTTCAGAACATGTACCTTTAATCACGGTGTGGTTTTGGACAGAGCTAAACTCTACTGTTCTGGATTTGGTGTGTCATAGATAGATAGATAGATAAAATGTCATGTTGTGTTACTTAGTTTCACCTGTCAATGATTAGCCTCTCTTTCCTGCTCTCTTCCGTCAGCCAACTCGTTATAGGAAGCTAGTCACTACCAGTGTTGTGGGTAACGCGTTACAAAGTAATGCGTTAGAGTACTCTAATTACTTTTTTCGTGTAACGTGTAACGTAACGCGTTAGTTTCGTGCGTCAAGGAATCAGTAACTTCGTTATTTTTTTCAAAAAGTAATCCGTTATTTTAAGAATTTCTCCAGATAAGGAAAGGAAAATCCCGACTGCAGCCTGCTTTTTGTCAGA
The DNA here is from genome assembly GCA_963678695.2 of Diplodus puntazzo. Taxonomy (NCBI): domain Eukaryota; kingdom Metazoa; phylum Chordata; class Actinopteri; order Spariformes; family Sparidae; genus Diplodus; species Diplodus puntazzo. The sequence goes on from OZ023171.1 coordinate 1,276,645, forward strand.
CAGTACTGTGCCACCTGCGGATGTGTCTGCGGAGGCGCAGCGCTGTGATGCGTCTGTGCCCTGCTGCTGACCTACGTTACCTGTGTGTGTGTGTGTGTGTGTGTGTGTGTGTGTGTGTGTGTTAGTGTTTTCGAACCCCCGGAAAAATGGCAGAGAGGACAGCTTTTGCATCGTGGAAGTACGCATATTATTTTCAATTCACCAGCGAAAAGGACAAGAACAACATAACGGTAACATACACACTCTGCGTTGGTGAAAAGCTTCTGTCGACCGCAAAAAAAAAAAAAAATAATAAAATAATAAAACGCTATGTGGCATATTGCTGACTGTCTTTCCTGTTCTTGTTATCCTGAAGAGTTAATTTGGTTGGATGACTGACGTTATTCATCATTGTCACGACTTCTCGGTGCATTTAAAGGAGGCTGTGTGTGTGTCAGTTAAGTTGCACCATGTGCGAGGCGCTGCAAACGGCTTTTAATTTTTGGTAACGCATGAGTACTCTAACGCGTTACTTTTATTCAAAGGTAACGCTATAACGTAACTGATTACTTTTAATTGATGGTAATGTTGTAACCTAATTAACTACTTTCCAAAGTAACGATACCTAACACTGGTCACTACAGCCAAAGATTGCTACAGCAAAGTGTATGGAGAGCAGCAGTTCGCTGTTACTCTGTTGATGAGCTGCCCCCTATATTTTTGGAGCTACCTTCAAATTCTGAAGCCTCAAAATGGTTGTCATGTGGCATCACGAATAATCTACAGAAAACAGAATAATTTTTTGAGAGTGTTCATTGTACAGCGTACACAGCTACATACAGTGCATAAATGTACATGCACTGTATAATGTGCATGTAACCTGTTTTGTTGACATCTTTCAGATAATACAGCTTTTACAATTTCACATGTAAGACTTGCTTAGGTAACGGCACCAGTATATCATTGTTGTGAGTTTAGTTTAACAATTTCTAATTCAACTCACAAAGAGGAGTCCTAGTAAATCCAATGTCCCTTTGATTGTGAGTAAGCTAAGTTTTTTTGGATGAAATCCCCCTCTTCAGGAAGGTTTTCACTCTCTCAGGGGACTCTCTATAACATTCCCTCAGCAGTACAAGTGCATGCAAGTGGGCAGAGCTCACTTCCCTTTTGCTTCACAGACTTTAAAAATAATATTGAGCTGTCCTATACTTCAATTAGCATCAAAATCAGTTTCTTTCAATCACTGAAGAAAAAAGATTTTTTTCTAAATACATTTTCATCATCAGTAGTCAACATCGTCAGTGGGTTGTGGTTTTGGTTAGGTTTAGGAAGATATCACCCCGCCCTAACTGCTCTGCCCAGGCACTGGCCACAGATTTTAGAATGTGATGAAATCATGCATCATACAGAACCGTCCTCGTCCCTAGGAACATTTTACAAACATTAAACCTTCAGGGTATTTTCTTATTCAGTACAAACATAGCTCACTGCATTGGTGAGGTAAGTATGTAACTCATGTAGTTGTTACTTACATAACATAAGCCACATCACATACGTATGTTAACTTACTTAAAATAACATTTTTAAAATTAACATAACCCAAAAACAAATCACTCTTTACTCTTGGTCACAAATGGAACTGACTTTCCTGCCTTAACCACATTAAAAGTTATTGTAATGTTTTACCTCATCAACTTCAATACGTTTTGTTAATATTTGGAATTTACTGGCAAAACACCTTTGAAATAATTTGGGACCGGGGTAACGCAAGACAAGATAAGTTGTGGAATGCTTCAAAAACAGGTTCATTGGTAACAGGTGATAGTATCATGATAGGGTATGAAAGGGGCATTCTCAAAAGGCTCAGTTTTTCACAAGCAAGGATGGGGTGAGGTTCACCTGCATATGAAACACATGATTATATTAAGCAGCCATTCCCCAACTTAATAATGGCACAGTCCTCTCATAAACTGGAAAATCCATGCTCCACTGTTGTGTCAAAACTCTGTTCTCCAGTCAATAATGTTCCCCATCAGTTAGAGTTCAGTTTTCTGCAATTAAATACAGTGGTGCAGGTCAAGGTCAGTAGATGGCACACATATCAATGGGAAACAGGCTTAAACAAAACACCAGATAAAAACAGGTCAGATAAATAAAGAAGAAATTTAATTTAACTCCCTTGTTGTATTAGCTCTGATTAAATATTCATATTTAAAACTGTACTCATACATATTTTATGATAATTTCAAACTTAAGAAAACGTTAATGAGTACAAGTATCAGTATACAAGCAATGCTTTGTGTTTTTTAAACTTAAAAGTACAGCTTGGTTTCACAGTTTGTATCGTACAATGTGTGTGTGTGTTCAGCTGTCCATGTCCATGATGGACATGCACAGCCATTAATCCTGACATACAATTAGTGTACCACTCCTCTCCATATTTAGCTCAGAGTGAGAGTAGTGTGGATGGGCATGTATCTGTATATCTGCGTGCCATTCTCTTTGTGACTCAACTGCAGTTATCCCGAACCCATAAAGATCCAACACTCCTGCTTTAAGAATACAATGCACACTAATTCTGAGAATTCAGGCTGTCAGACAATCATACATGTTCTAATGCAGAAGACATCAGTCCGTCTCATACATCATTGTTAGAAAAGTATGACTCATTCTTGAGTTCTCTTTGAAATACTGCTCTAGCTAAAAGCTTTAATTGGAGAGGTTGCTGTTGCCATAGCAACACAACCCACTCCAAATGTGTACACTGTTGGTAGAAAGACCAGAGAGAAGGAATGCCTCCCACAGATCTGCTTTTCAGGCAGTGCGTCTTGATAATAGCAGGATGTTCATATAGGTTTGATGGCACTAGTTGGTCCCCTTCTGGACTTTTCTGGCTTAAGCTTTATTGCATCATTCACATAATTATCTAAAATGGTTCCCACATACATCAAATAACCTTTTGTTTTATTAGAAAACAGTATTCAGCTCTAGGATACCAGATGCCAGAGACCTTTTGGTATATGTAGTGAACCACAGTGAGGTGTTGTGAAAGCAACCCAGGTAGTCCAGCAAAACTCCTCCCTTAGCCCCTCCCCCTTGTCCAGGTGCAGTATAAAATGCCTCAGCTGGCTCAGTTCAGCCTCTTTGGCAACAGCTCTGGGAACAAGAAAACAAAGAAGGACACCTATTCTCAATATCTAGGCCCCGTCCATACGGAAATGCTCTTTAGTGTAAACGACATTTCTTGCATCGTTTTGGCCAATCGTCCACACGGATGCTGTAAATGCAGCACCTGAAAATGCACTTTTTTTAAACCGGGTCTCAGGGTGGAGAAATCTGAAAACGCTGCCCTTGCGTTTTAGGCGTGGACAGCGAATCCGCATACTTTCCGAAACGATGACGCCATCGCCCCACCCCTCGACCTTTTGCCTCCAACCTCTGAACCCCGCGATGTCTAATAACAACAACAACAACAACAATGGCAGACTACATGCTTGTGCTCGTGCCGCAGAAGATATTGAGCCTTTCTTGCAACTTACTCGCCTTGTAGAGTGTGAGTCGCAGCAGCAGTTCGGCCTCATTAACGGTCCACACAAATGATTCTGGTTTCCTTGCACTAGCCATTTTCGTCTTGTTCTTGTTGTGTTTGGTTTCTCCGTCTAATGTCTGTTTGTTTACAGTGCGCAAGCTTTATGCGCATGCTCCGTTTCTTCTTCTCCGTTTTTTCGTGAATTTCAAGCGCCACCCATAGGCCTGGAATATGAACTACAGCGTTTTCGGTCGTTTTCAGTGGATCCGTTTGGACGCAATTATTCTTGAAATGATGCCGAGGAAGACGGAGGAAAAAAAGATCATTTTCGTATGTGTGGACGAGCCCCTAGTAGGGTAACTGACTCAGTTAATGTTTAATAAAAGGGGGGGATTACACGTAAAGAATAGGTAATTATTTGTAGAATGAGGATTGGTCACGTGTTTCTGAACAGCACTTTATTTATTTTAGGAGTGAATTGTGTTCATGCCAGGAACCTGAGACAGTGCAACATGTTTTGATTTCTTGTAGAAACTATGACTGCAAAAGACAAGATCTAATAAGAGAGTAGAGAGAAGATAGCAGATTTTTAAAACACACTGGTCTATATAGCAGGACATAATGCACTAAGGTGCTAGTCCCATAGATGGCAGCAATGCAACTTTTGGATGCCGGCTGCCGTAAAACCCCAAAAAGAAGAAGTTCAGCCTCTCACTGGTCCCTGCTGGTGGTTGCCTGCTGAAGGTTGTTTTCTTCCCCCAACTAACATGTGCCTTTTTGTGTTTTAGGCTCACCTGCTGCTGTTGTGTTTTGCTTTGTTTTTGTTAGGTTTGTACGGAAGCGCATTGCATTCACTGGATAAAAAAAAAATAGACACCTTATCTCGTAATTACGAGATCAGGATCTCGTAATTATGAGATGAGGAAAGGTGCGTCGTTGATTGTGGTCAAGCCAGCCGTGGTTCGCGTTTGCTTGGTCAAATCAGCCGCACCGTTTTTTTCTATCTAATAACATTTATGGTAATCGTGCTGAAGCCGCTCTAAAGAGCTGCTGGTGGCGACTGTGTGGGTCAGACTGCAGTCTCACAGTCAGACCCATGAAGCATATGAGGATAAGGATTTTGACAGAGGATCTCTTAAATAGTACACAGTAGAAGTACGTCATTATAGTTACACAAGTATTCTAGGGAGTACTTAGTTCAGCAGTCTATGAATCTTGAACTACTTATGGAAAAAAAATGTTTTTTGTTGTTGTTGTTTTTTCTCATGTCGTCCTTTACTTTGAAATCCGGATACCTTAGTGATACCTTCAGTTTACCAGGAGTATTTACTGTAAAAGTATGATCTCATAATTACGAGATCCTGATCTCGTAATTACGAGATCTTTCTCATAATTACCAGATCCTGATCTCGTAATTACGAGATCTTTTCTCATAATTACGAGATAAGGTGTCGAATTTTTTTTTTATCCAGTGAACGCAATGCGCTTCCGTAGGTTTGCCTTTTCTTTTCCCTATGTTTCCTTTTGGACCAGCTTTTCATCTATTTTGGGCTTATTTGCCTATTTTTGTATTAGGGCTGTAACGATACACCAAACTCACGATTCTGTTTGTATCACGATTTTTGACCCACGGTTCGATACAAACCTTGATTTTTTTTTTTTTAATTAAACATTTTATTTATGTAACATTTCAATAACTTATGTATATGATACTTGTCTGATAGTATCAGAGGCGCAGTATTGTGGAGGGCGTGTCTATCTGATGGTCTGTTAACTGAACAGATCCCTCACTCAACTTAATACAGAGAAATGTCCCACAAAGCAACGTTACAAAACCAAACGAAGGTAATGTAGTAACTGTAACTGTCTTTGGCAACGAGGAAAAATAGCGCAGCTGTACTTGGAGAAGCGTCCTTCCTCCCGCCCGTCCTACCGACTCCTCGTCACATTTCTGCCCAATAAACGGCGTCTGTCACCGGCAAAAAAAAACTTTAACTCTCCGAGTGTATATGATGAAAATAAACTCTGCAACAGTCAGCCCTCCAGACCAAGACTTCAGTGAACTTTACCCTGGAAGACAGCCTCTGTTGGGTTTTGATTGACAGGGGAGACACCGGGGACGCCGGCTTTCAGTGTGAATTATGTAGCGGTTCGTCTTTACAGCGGTGTTTCGCTCTGTGTGAAAGAACAACGGCAACGAATTGGCGAACTACCCCTGCGGTGTTAATGTGGTGTTACTTACAGCTCACAGGGCTGATCTGGACTGGAAGTTGTGTTGTGATTCTGCCTTCTCACAGCACGAGACAGGTTCGTGGATCTGAGTGTCGCGATTTCAGCTTCGATACGTGTATCGTTACAGCCCTATTTTGTATGGTTTTGATTTGTTCTCTTGGTCCAAATGTAAGTTTGCTTACTTTGAATACATTTCTGTTATCTTACTTTGAGTGTGTATGTTTTGAAATTTAATTAGCATTTGGGTTTTTGTTAACTTTTGATTCTCTTTGTTTCAGGAAGTGTCTTTTTTTTTGTTCCCTTGATTTTCAGTGCTGCCTGGGTGTCCTCAGGTGGGAGGTTAGGCACCGTGGTGGAACCTCACTCCTGTTGCATGCAAGTAGGCACTGGGGCTCTTTTAGTTTATGTTTCGTGGTAGTGTTTGTAGTGTTGCGCCCAGTCTAAGACAGCTTATCCAGACTGCAGCAGCTCGGCGGATCTTGAACCTTCCTAAGTTCTCCAACACTACACTGCTCCTTCACAACCTGCACAGGTACCGTTGGCTGCTTAAATTGGATTCAAGCCACTGATTTATGTGGACTGTGCTGTGAATGCTGATCCATCCAAACACTCCAGCCCATCCAATACACTCAGCCACTGCCAATTGCCATGTTACTCCCTCACTACAAGGGAGGGCACTCTACCACTCAACAATGTCATGACTGCTTGGTGTCCTGGCTCCACATTGGTGGAATGAGCTGCCTATTGACAGCAGGACAGCAGAAACTGTACACATCGTCCATCTCAGACTGAAAAAAAATCTTTTCAGATCGTACCTTGGCTAATAAAAACACCCTCTCCTCAGTCTTGTATTCTCTTATTGCTGTAAATGTAGCAGTTGAAGCAATTGAGCATACTTGATAAAGTTTGATGGACACATCCACATAATGAAATGCACCTATTGTATATTGCATTGGACAAAGGCATTTTATTAATTAGGGGGCCAAGCCCGAGGGGCCGAGGACCAGCGGTGCTAGGAACCCTATTGTAATTGTAAGGATTTTTAGGGGGCCAAGCCCGAGGGGCCGAGGGTTTCCTAGGACCAGCAGTGCTAGGAACCCTATTGTAATTGTAAAGAGTTTTATTTTTATTTTTCTCCGGCTAAAAGTGGTGCTGCAGACTAAACCGTGCAAGGGAGGGCAGTGCAATTTTGAGGGTTGGTCCAGACTCCTGCGAATATCTCAGACACAAAAAACTACATATATTCGCCTGCAGGGGGCGCTGTAACCTAGGCCAACGCGTTTTTGCCTATAACTCCCACACCGTATGTTGCACATTCAAAAACCTTGTATCCCCAGATTCCCTGAATGGAGCTGAATCACTTTGCAATTGGCTACGCCCACTTCCGGTTAGAAAGTTTTTTCGCAAAATCGCAAAAACTGGAAAACCTACTTTTTTGAACTCCTTGGGATTTTGTCCGATCTGCGTGAAACTTGCCACGTACACTCTTCAGCTGGACCTGATCTAAAGTTATCAAAAGAATTTGGCTTGGTCATAAAATGCGCAAATTATTAACGAACAAATTTCTGTAGCTAGCTATAAAAATATAAACTGTTTGATATCTCAATCAAACTAAATGCTATTAACACCAAATTTGAGTTCCTTGGTTGCCATGACACTGGGAAGGGATGAGCCGAATTTGGCGAATTTTGGCCACTAGGGGGCGCTAAAAATATGGAAAGTGTATATCTCTTGAACGGCTACACCGATTTTTACCAAATTTGGTCGGCATGATGTAGGGCCAATCCTGAGGCCATATCTTGAAGGGGGTCATGACTGGTCAATGTGGGCGTGGCTTATTACAACAACTCCAAATCGGCACACATTCAGCCTTTTGCACTTCCAGTGCACTTCACATTACAGCAAATACCACGGCTCAGACGTTGGCCTGTGTCCTCACTTTTGCCCTGAGCCCGTCATCCTTTGGGGCCAAGTTCCGTGGGCTCTGCGGTGCGCCCGGTCCGAGGCGCGCACAGGGGCTTGGCCCCCGTTCATAACTGCTTGCAGTTCTAGTTATAGAACTGCAAGCAGTTTATAGCCCTCTAGGGAGGGTAATTATCTTGTCCGTATTGTGCTTCTACATGTACATCGTAATTCAAATGTACATCGTAATTAAAATATATCGTGTGATTAAAGTAATGTTTGTCATGATCAGCACAACCATATCTAATGACACCATCAAAGCACTAGCAATGCAAAGAGCCAATGACCCTGCTTTAGTCATTCATAGCATAGTAATTGTCATTATTTCAACATTATCCTCATTCTCATAGTGTAACAGTATTACTCTAGTGCCGTCAGGCTGGCACTCCCGTCTCCATGGCAACCGCTGAAGTGAATTTTAGCTGCTCCAGTCTAAAGATAGAGCCCTTACAAACACACCAGTTGGGCAGCCAAACCACAGTGATCATTTTCAACAAAGACAGATGAAGAGTGGCTATGGTAGAGAATGGACGGCACTGACTGTTTTATGGCACACGCTGAGAATCAACTTGAAACATAAAAGGTCTGTTTGTTTGACTCCTACATGATCTCTGTGGGCTGTAAGGCAGATGGGAGATGGGTTACCTAGGGCAGATTCCCCATTCGACTGTCCAAATCATGATGTACGTGATGATCTACTTTTAGCCATTACTTCACTCTTTAAAATATGATGCATAGCAAACTGAGTCACAAAGTGTAATTGATATGGGATAGAATACTTTCTGGCCCATTTCTTCTTTGTACTGATTAAACATACATATAAAGGAATATGCAACAGAAACTGAAATAAAGGTATTCAAATTGAATTCATACACAATGAGGCTCAATCAAGATTTAGGAATAATGCAGGACCAACCTTGAGGTCATCATTAGGGCCCGAGCAGAGGCCTGTTCTGCGAAGGGGGCTCAACATAGCCAGGCTTTGTGCTCAAGATGCAGCTCAACAAAGCCCCAAGTCCCAAAACAGAGTTAAATGGTTCAGCGACGGTGGTTATCAACTTAGTTTGTCAAGTCCGGCTCTCTGCTTTGTGCTCTGCGCGCGTTCACATAAAAGGGGGCGTTTGACGTCATATTATTCTACTTCCGTGCGAAAACGTTTAGATCCCGGGCCACATATTTTACTCAAGATGAGCAGATTCTTATTATGCAAAGCTATGAACAATTCAAAGAAACCATCACGGCAAAAAGTAACACTGTCGCCGCCAATAGAGCGAGAGAGAAAACTGCTGACCGTGTAAATGCGCAACTTTACGATGATTAATAGCCTGTTATGATCGATATTATATTAAGCCCTTAGTGTTTTAATTTCTGAAAGCTCAGCATTTTGCAACTTTTACATATTAACACTCATCCATTTAAGAAATAAATAAACTGAAGCAACAACTATCTTTTTCATTTTTGAATGATGTCTATATTGTTTTCACGTTTACTGATCTCAGTTATAGAATGCGCGTGTTTTATTGAAAGCGAGGCTGAGTGTGCGTAGGCTATAAATGTTCAGTGTTTTTTTTTTTTGTATCACTATGTCGGGATGAACAAGCAAATGTAGCTTCTGTCCCTGTACAATGACAATAAAGACCTTTTTGACAGTGAAAATAGCTCAAGCTTGTAAGATTTGTGTTTGGGCTACACTGCCCTACAACGGGTGAAACACTGATCAGTTCGTCAGTTTATTCATGGCCACATAAAGAAATAATTAACTTTACTCATTATCTGTGACAAATAAATACTAGGTTGGCCTAATTAATATTTTATATAGCATTTTATTAAGATGTGGAAGCAGCAGTCGGACATGGCAGCAAGTGTGTGGATAATATACTGTATCCCATTTTATTTTAATATCATATCTTCAGATTGCAGCTTCCCAGTAAGAGCGAGAACTACTTTGCGCAACACGCAGTATTTCTGCTCAGATTTTCTGCATCACCAACTGAATGTAAGCAGTTAGCCCGACAGTGAGCGCACAGCTTCTTCAGTGGCGTCCTGACACTCGGCTCAATAAGTGAGCAAATACCGTGTTCCCTCGGCTGAAAATCTATATCGCTCATAGAGAAATTCATCAGGAAATGCCAGCGGATCAGCGCGATCTCGAAGAAGTCGCTCACGTCGTAGTGCTGCCTGAATTATTCTTGCTCACAGGTCCACCGGGTTCTCAATAAAGGGTGACGCCATCTCCGAATGAGTTTCACAGTGAAACAGCGCCGCTTTTATAGCCGATTTTAAGCCAAAACTCGGAACATAACCTGGTCGGGTCAGGTTATGAGCTAAGCGTAAGTTACCATGGTGATCTAGCCGGGTTAAAAGAGAGCCACCTTCGTAGAACAGGAGAGCCTGGCTTTAGACTCAACATAGCTCGCTAACCCACTAAACCGGCTTCGCAAAATACCCCTCAGGTCTCGACCTGCGAGGTCCCTATTGTTTTTCAAATGATTATTATTAGGGGGCCAAGCCCAAGGGGCCAAGGGAGCATGTATGCAAGCAGATGCGTTTCCGAGGACCAGCGGTGCTAGGAACCCTATTGTAATTGTACAGATTTTTTTCCCCCTGCTAAAAGTGGTGCTGCAGGCTAAACCGTGCAAGGGAGGGTTGGTGCAGACACCTGCACGTACAACAAAGACAAAAAACTACATATACCTGACTGCAGGGGGGTGCTATAACCTAGGCCAATGCGTTTTTGCCTATAACTCCCACACCGTATGTCGGACATTCAAAAATCTTTTATTCCCAGATTCCCTGAATGGAGATGAATCACTTTGTAATTGGCCACTCCCACTTCCGCTTAGAAAGTTTTTTCGCAAAATCGCAAAAACTGAAAAACCTACTTTTTCGAACTACTCCTTGGGATTTTGTCCGATCTGCGTGAAACTTGCCACGTACACTCTTCAGCTGAACCTGATCTAAAGTTATCAAAAGAATTTGGCTCGGTCAAAAAATGCGCAAATTATTAACGAAGAAATTTCTGTAGCTAGCTAGAAAAAAGTACTGTTTGATATCTCGGTATGTCGGCGTGGCTTATTACAACAAATCCAAATCAGCACACATTCAGCCTTTTGCACTTCCAGTGCACTTCCCATTACAGTGAATTCCATGGCTCAGGCATTGGCCTGTGTCCTCACTTTTGCCCTGAGCTGGTCATCCTTTGGGGCCAACTTCCGTGGGCTCTGCAGCGCGCGGGGGGGCTTGGCCCCTGTTCATAATTGCTTGCAGTTCTAGTTTGATTTGATTCTGAAATTATACACTGTTCTATCAGTATTCAGTAAGACACAAGAGTAATATAGAAAACAGCAATGAGAATAACTTAAAATCTCCTGAAATGTAGATAAACAGGAAGAGATGACTAAGCCAGCCAACCACATGCCTCTCCTGCCACATAACCACTCCACATTCTCCACTGTGTCTCTAATGAATGGAAATGTATGGAATCTGTGGAAATCTCTGGAACTGATGTAAGGCTGTCTGTCTCTCTGAAGAGGACTTCATAACACATCCACAGCCTCCCACCCACTCAAATTCTGTCCTGGAGAGAAATTATGTGTGCAGCTATGAGCAACAACAAAGCAGAATGATCAAGATATTGATATTGATAAGTAGTCCAAACTCCATTGTTTTAGCTATGGTAACCAAACTGGAACCATCTGTTCCTAACTATTAGAAACTACCTATATCAGTATGAAATCACTAAAGCACCTGTTTGACACTCCTAAACACAAATCTTCAATGAGCAATCAGTCTGCAGTCCTTAAAAAGTGCAGTGGCTGTGTTGTTCTTTGCCAACATGGATGGAAGAGGTCTAAGGCAGATGAGAATGAGAAATAGGTGCAGAGGAATGTCAAGGTTGGATGGCATGCAAGAAGAAATTGTTCAGGAAAATGCTTGCTGTGAAGCTGCAGAAATGTTTTGTGAACTATGAGACTACCAGCTTTCTTATTTTCTTATACTCTAATAGATTTTATTTTGGTTTCCATGTATTTTGTGTAATATTTACAGTATTTCAGTCTTCAGCCACAGTTCGAAAAAAAATGACAAGCAATGGCGCACCGATTCGCACTGAGTGCTGTATTTTGTATTTTGTTGTCCACTGTGTAATGGTTGATTGGAAGAGCTCATACACTTGTTTGCAAGTTGTGTTATTTGAAGGCAAAATTAGCTTTTGTTGCATATTTTAAATGTTTTGGCACAGTTAGAGCCTTTTGCAAACAAAATGAGTCATTTTGACAATGAGTGCCACTGTTTGGCCTGTGTGTTAACTGTTTTAAGCTTGAATTGACTGCTGCTTCAAAGCAATCAAAAAAACTGTAATTTAGCTTTTTTTCTGGACCCTGTTCACTGCGGTACAAAGCTGAGCGTCTGGCTGGAGCGGCTCTCTGCTTCTCCAAACTGAGGCTGGTCGGTGATTACGGTAGGGAACAGATCGACTATAGATAGGTACTTTATATGACCCCACTTCAAAAAACCCGAACTATCCCTCTAAGCCTTTTGCTATTTTACAGACCCACAGTATGTAAACTGAAAAAGCATTCATCTTCCCTCATCCTTTCTACTGTGAATACAGATAGACTGATTTTTAATAAAAACATCTAGATGTTCTGGAGTTTGACTATATCATATGGTCCTCAGCAGCAGAAGTTCACTCTGTTACCTTAAAATGTTAGACCTTGTCATCAGCGCCGCCCCTCCCTACACGCAGGACACGCACTATGTGTAGGGCCCCGTGATCCATGGGGGTCCCCATTTTGCGCGAGGGGACGCATTCTCTGCAAATGCATAAAGGAAGTGCATTGCTGCCGTGAGGCGCGCGTAGAGCACCAAGTCAGCCCGAGGCAGGACAGAGAAAAAAAGAGACGAATAATCTGACACCGCACGCGTTGCTGCAATGATTCAAGCACGCAGCATCTGACCAATCAGCGCTCAGATGCGCCGACAGGCAGTTGGATGCAGGTGGAGAGATAGCCTCCAAACGGCAATATGAATCGGGAGCAAGCAAAGAAAGAAAAGTCAAAACAAGAGGCTTGTGCTTCACTTGAAGGTGTGTATGTTGTTGAAATAAAAAAATGAAAACTTTGTGGCATAAACACCCCAGCCTGCTAATCATGAGACAGAAGAGAGGATCATTCTGTCTAGATGTGGACTGGAGATTAAATTTTCCAGCGGCCCTGGCTATCATTTAATGAATGTCTTGTTAACTGCATATACTTTCAACTCTGTTGAAAAAGGAGTGGTTGATTGACCAGTTGGTGGTCGTATGTTGGCTCAGGTTTATAGCCTATCAATCTATGCTAGCAATAGAAGATTTGGGCTATATTTATGGAGGTAAAATGTCACCATCTCTTGGTGAATTTAATTCATAACAGTCATATAAGATTAGATAACATAAGATACAAAAGTACAAAATGTAAAAATAAGTATATAAAAATATTTAAATATAGAAATAATATCAAATCAAATCATGATGAATATTTTTATTAGTTGTAGTCGTATTTGCATTAATTGCATTTTAATCTTAGTGAGGCTAGTATCTACATTAATTTCATTGTGTAATTTACCATTAAGACCAAAACAAATCTTAATAATCTGCTTGTATGATAGATTTCTTGTCATAACATGTTCAATGCTGAAGTTTGTTACTAAGGGTGACATGGAGCCAGCGCCCAGTACGTCACCAGGGCCATCAAGCAACATGTTAACAGGTACAAATGCAGCAGTACCCAGCATATCATCAGGGGCATCAAGCAACATCTCTTCAGCTACAGATGCTACTATCACCACTCCAAGTGCAAAACCAGTTGACCCTGCTCTGTGGCCAGCACACCTATCAGACGTTGATAGTGTTGAATTTGTGATTCGAGGGCATGTCAGAGGGTTTTGTCAGACTTCAAACGCCCTGAAATCTCCCTAATTTTCAGCAGTTAGCGACAATTCCTCACATCACACACCTCAGCCAGGACCCGGTCAGGCCAATAGCACAGTCTGCTCGCACCCAGGACACGGCTCAAGACCATGGGGGACAGAGCCTTCCAAGCTGCCGCTCCCCGTCTGTGGAATGCCCTCCCCGACCACCTCAGGGCTCCACAGACGGAGGATGCTTTTAAAAAAGAACTCACAACCCACCTTTTTAAAAAATCATATTCAAATTTTTAATGACCTGTCTGTTGTTGTTTCTTTTTGGTTCTCTGCTTTTACTGGTGTATCTTAATGTTTTATATTTATTTATTATTTTTTTGTTGTTGTTTTTCTTACCATGTAGCACTCTGAGATGTTTTATTAAATGTAGAGTGCATTTTTACAAATAAAATCTATTATTCTTATTATTCTATTAATTTACAGCCTGTGAACGTTGCGTTCCTCTGTGCCACATATTGACGGAAACGAACCATGACGTATGTGGAGCTCGCGGAGGTGCGAACGCCTCTAATTAACACAGCACCGGTCTCTACACACAGAACACGCGCTGTGCGTAGGGCCCCACGATTCATGGGGGGCCCCATTTTGCGCAAGGGGACGCATTCTCTGCAAATGCGCAAAGGACACGCATTGCTGCAGTGAGGCGCGCGTAGAGCACCGAGTCAGCCTGAGGCAGGAGAGAGAAAAAAAGACACGAGTAATCTGACACTGCACGCGTTGCTGCAATGATTGACAGCAGGCAGCATATGACCAATCAGCGGTCAGATGCGCCGACAGGCAGTTGGATGCAGGTAGAGCAATGGCCTCCAAATGGAAATATGAATCGGGAGCAAGCAAAAGAAAGAAAAGGTCAAAACAAGAGGAGGCTCGTGCTTCACTTGAAGGTGGGTATGTTGTTGAAATAATAAAAAAAAAACTTTGTGGCATAAACACCCTAGCCTGCTAATCATGAGACAGAAGAGAGGATAATTCTGTCTAGATGTGGACTGGAGATAACATTTTTCAGCGCATGTTATTATCATTTATTGAATGTCTTGTTAACTGCATATACGTTCACCTCTGTTGAAAAGGAGTGGTGTATATACACACACACACACACACACACACATATATATATATATATATATACACACATATATATGTATGTATATATATGTATATATAATGTGAAGACTGTGGTGTTTAATCTCTAGGACAAGATAGTTTTCAAAGGAGGGATAAAATGGCGTTTCTCACTTCCTGTTTGACTGACAGTATGGGTCCAAGAGGGTTTTTTGTGCGTCTGCTCATGACAAATATGCACACCAAATTGCGTTCCTGTATCTGCAAGTAGGAGGTGGGGCATTACATTATGACGTTTTTTGTCTGACTTCCTGTGTCCAGTGGGTGGCGCTATGATGATGACACAGTTTTGATGCACAGATATATTCAGGGCCACTCCCTCTACATTCCTGAGAGATCTGGTGTAGAAGGGGAATTTTATGTTGAAGTTACGAGGACTTGATGCTTTACGGCGAAGGATTTAAATTGACCGCACCACCATGGCCAGAAGGTATGACGTAGGCGAAAGCTTTGAACAGGTTTTCATCTTTAAGGTCTCAGGATGATACTGAGTGACTGTGAAGTCTGTTGTGTTAAATCTGTAGGAGGATGTCATTACAGTGCGAGGTTTGGAAATATTTCAAAATGGCGGCCACAATCAAAATGGCTGACTTAGTATTGATGCAGAGACGTATTCCGGGCAACACCGTCTACATGAATGTGCATTTTGGTGTAGATTGGAAAGTGTATGTTGAAGTTATATAAAGACTTGATGCTTCATGGCGAAGAAAAAAAAATGGCTTCCACCGGCACGCCCACCAGGTATGATGTAGCAGAAAGATTTCCATAACTTTTCATCTTCAAGGCATGAAGATGATACTGAGTTAGTGTGAAGACTGTGGTGTTTAAGCTCTAGGACAAGATAGTTTTCAAAGTAGGCATGAATTTGGGAAAAATGCCGCCACACATCAAAATGGCTGACTTCCTGTTGGAGTGACAGTATGGACAAAATGGCAGACTTCCTGTTGGAGTGACGATATGGGTCCAAGAGGGTTTTTGTAGGAGGCGGGGCATTACAATAGGGGGCGCTACAGAGCCCGCAGGTCACAACCACGCCCAATGACATTAAATTATAAAATGTAATGTCTGCGACCAGCTTGGGCCCTAATAAGAATAATTCTTTCAATTACAATAGGGACCTTACAGGTCGATGACCTGCTCGGGCCCTAATAATAGCAAATAATTCTTGCGATTACAATAGGGACCTCACAGGTCGATGACCTGCTCGGGCCCTAACAATTCTTGCGATTACAATACGTACCTCACAGGTCTATGACTTGCTCGGGCCCTAATAATAAGAATAATTCCTCTAGATACAATAGGTCCTTGCAGGACACTTTTTCCTGCTCGGGCCCTAATTATAAAGTGCAAATGTCAGGTAAACTAGGACTCAGCCTATAGTGCAGTTAAACCAGGGCTTAATACTTTCTTTTTCTCAAGTTTGCTTTGAACATAGCAGTTCATTCACCAGAGGCTCATCAACCCAGCCTCTTTTTTCAGAAAGAATGAACAGTAATGGTTAGCTTACCAATAAAAGGTAAGCCTACTACTTCTTTGCTTTGAGCCAGTTACGCAAAAAGCTGTCCAGAATTGCCACAGGCCCCTGTTTTTGTGAATGAAATAGCTGGGTGCGGGTCGGTCAGGTAACATGTGTGGGTGGGACTCCTGGGCCTCTGTAGCCTCTCATAGGGCCATTGGGCCAAGTATTCCTTAGACAGACAAGCCACTGGGCCAATCGTCACCTCTCTGCTGTGTCTGCAGCTGAGCACTGTGGGCTGAGCCAATGCATGTCTCTCTCCCAGGGCAGGGAGAGCTATCATAGCTACCAAGGCAAGAATAAATAAATAAATAAACAAAAAACAGCTGTCCATTGGCCCATTATTGATCGGCCCACTGGGAAAAATTCAGGTACTCCCGATGGCCAGTCCACCCCTGCAATAGCAGTTCTCTCAAGTGGCTGTGCGTCCAGGCGTGTGTGTGTGCATGCGTGCAGTGCACCATGATGTTATGCTACCGTGTCTTGCGCTTGCCATCCACTCAAAATGTAACAGGCCTACTACTCTTTGGCCTGCTCGCAAGCCGATATCAGCCAATGTCATATGATATCAAAGACATGAATGGATTTATTGAGGAAAGGAAAATTTGCCAAGAAGGTGCTGTTTATTCAAAGAAAGAGCTTTATTAGCACAAGCGCAACCACACAACATGTACTAAGTAAAGTACAAGTACAAGTAATCTGCCCACACAACAAAAGGGAAGCTCACGAGAAGCCCTACAGCACCGTAAAGTGTCTGTTTGCCGCTTCGGAGCTGTACGTAACTGGCGGCATTCTGTCTGAATTCATTCCATTTTACAGACGTCTGTGGTGCCTTGCCCTGTATTTCGGAATTGCCTCTAATCTCGACTGCAGCGTGGCACAGAGCTCGGTGAGCTCCTGGTTTCGAAAGGACGGAGGTCGCATAATCCATCTAGACACCCGCTGTCTTCCTCATCAGACATCAGGTCTATGGTGGCGCACTTCCAAAGGTCCACCTCATCCTCAGCTAGCACATTCTGTCCCTCTGCGGCAGTGATGTGCCCTCGGTTGGCGACACTCTCCATGGCGACCCGGGAAAGCTCCTCCCGTCATCGCAGGCCTCCTCTCGACAATGACCATGCCGCTAGCATAGCTCCTGCTAGCTAGCTTAGCCGAACTGTCTTCGTGTCCAATAAAACACAAACACTTTGACTGCGATGGAGAGTCCAACTCACACACAGTCACAGCATGTCGTCCGACAACAGTTCACAGTCCGTTAGTGATAAAAGACGACACTGACGACACACACAGTCCACTGTTAGCTGCTCGGCGCCATTAACTCTCGGGTCCTTGTCCCTCGTCACTCATGCTCTGGTCATCCCGGAAGTGTAAAAACTCTTAAAGGTCATGAACTCTCACACGTAATAAGAATTACTTTTCTACTTCTTTTAAAACATTCAGAACCCATGAAGGTAGATTATAAAGTCACACATTTTAAACAGAAATTATTTATACATTTTAATATGTTACTTATCTCAAGATATATTTCATGCAAATTTGAACTTCTTAATAACTGGCGTTTTATCTTTAATTTGGTCCCAGGAGAGAAAAAATAAAATAATAATTTTGTGTATCTTTTTTACATAACATTGGCCATTGCTAATGACATACACAGTAATTAATCTAGCATACTTTCATTAAATAAATCAATTCAAGCTAACATTTAGTCTATAATTAGGCTATATTGAGCCTGATCTATTTTTACCAGAGATTTTCTTAAAATGAAGTTAATACCTTTTAGAAAAATGCCACCTCGGGTAAAACTCCCCCTGCTACCCTGATTTGCATTTGTATAGCTCACACCATTTTCATTTACATGTTAGCCTCCTAGAAATAGGGGGAGGGGGGGTCATGGGGGAACAACGGCCAAGCAAGGCCCACGTCAATTTCCGACAATTCACAGCAGTTTTCGGTGTTGCCTGCAAATTGCCGTGTGCAGTCGTAAACCTGAATTTCCACGACAATCTACAGTGCCGCTTACTGAAGAAAATCCGACTTTTCATGCAGTGAAAGGTTGTAAACCTAACCGGCATTTTGTGATACAGTCATTTTGTAATGGGGGGGCCCTCAAAATGAAATTCTGCTTAGGGCCCCAATTCGGCCAGGGGCCAAATTGTCATCCAAATTGTGGATTGTCATCCACAATTACTTAAACTTAAGTTTGAATGTGACATGATTAGTGATATTCATTACATGATTTGGTAACACATAGAAATATTCCGATACTTATTATGTCTTTCTAGTAGGGGATGTAACTGTACACAAAGGTCAGATTATCAAGAGGTTATGTATCTAAGTCATTGTAAAGCCACAGTGGACAGTAATGTTTGAAGCCCCGATTTAAATGAGCTGACAGCTTTAACAGACCTCAGCCATCGGAAATCTTGCTCCACAGGTGGAGACCATAGAAATGAAAAAACTGATCCACCTTGCCTAGAAGGGCATTACACAGTGTCAATGTACACTCTTACATGACATACAGGTCAAGTAAACTTTGTGAAAATGCTAATTGCCACAGAAATGTCTTTTGACCACACGGCTCACTTTTGCAGCCAGCCCCAAGTAGTAAGTTCGAGGAACAGCAGGTTTAAACGCTGGTGCAAACATAGTGAAAGAGTGGGTGTGTTGAGGAGCCATCACTGCCATGCAGACCTTCAAAATGTCTTCCTGTTATGCATATGTATATGTTCGATGGGTTGTGTAGCTCAGGCCTGTAGTTGTTAGCCACAGCATATCTCACTGTCATCTTTTGTTTTTGGCCTTAGTTTCACTGACTACAGTCACATCGCCAGTCAGTTAGCATCAGCTGACAGAAATAGCTCTAGTGTCATGCATTCTGTACTGTGAACACATGACTGCTGGTAAGATGGTTGAGGCCACAGCTTCAACATTAGGCAGAAATGCTACTTCACATACACATCCATCTTAGTGGCTGGTTTTAGCAATGATTAAACACCGCAGAAAAGAGAATTGTGGAGATGCAGGCTTTTATCTTGGTCACATCTCAGCTTAAGTACAGTTTAAATAGAAATGTGTAGTGTTAGGTCCCATTCATGTAGAAGTCTGCAAAAACAGAAACTTTCAGCTGCCACAGTTACATGCTTAATTTCAATAAAGACAATTATAAAAGAGTTGCTTCTAGTAAACTAGGTCTATTCTAACAGACTTTGTTGGCACTGTCAGACAGGACAGGTGCCACCTGTCAAACAATGACAGCATCGTCAACAACAGCAGCAGAGTCCCCACACACATTAATGTGTCATTGTGTTTGGTTGACAATACTACACCATACAAATTAATCTAGTACATTAATAATATATCAATAAATCCCTGACATGGCTAACAGCTTCGTTAGCTGGACTAAACAACACTTTGAAAATAAATCAATTCTAACCATTTTAGAGGTGTGAAAAAACACAGCAGAGGTACAAAAAGAAACTAGAAAAATTGCATTTCCTGCGAAAATACAGTGTGAATGCTGAAGCCTGAAATGAAATCTGCTGAATGTACTGCCGAAAATCTGAAAAAGTTGAACAGCTGAAAAGGTTGAAAAGTTAAAGGCTGAAATAGCTGAAAAAGTTGAACATATTGATAGCTGAACAGTTTCTGTAGCTGAACATGAAGCTGAATGTATAAAGAAGCTGAAAAGGCAGAAAGATGAACGTTTTTAAAAGATGAAAAGACAGAAAAGCTGAAGAGGGCTGAAAGAGTTTAAGAAGTTGAACATTTTCATAGCTGAACATGAAGCGGAATGTTTGAAGTAGTTGAAAAGGCAGAAAGATAAATATCTGAAAAAGGTAAAAAGCTGGAGAGTATGAGGTCTGAAAGAGCTTAAAAAGGTGAAAAAATACTGACAAGGCCAAAAAGTTGTAGAGTAAGAGGGTAGGAAAAAAGGTGAAAAAAGGCTGAAGAGGTGGAAAGTTGAAGGCAGAAAGAGCTTAAAATGGCTGCACACATTCTGGGCCAGGAGCCCAGCCAAATATGAAAATGTCCCCATAAGAATGAATGGGAAAACGCCTCCCAAACCCCTGTGATCTTTGAAAGTTGTAATGGTGTCTGGAGCTCAAAAGAAAGATGAATATTTTAAAAAGCTGAAAAGGCAGAAAAGCTGCAGAGGGCTGAAAGAGTTCATAAAGTTTAACATTTTCATAACTGAACATGAGGCGGAATGTTTGAACGAGTTGAAAAGGCAGAAAGGTGAATATTTTAAAAACTGAAAGGGCAGAAAAGCTTAAGGGGATGAAAGAGTCGAAAAAGTTTAACATTTTAATTGTTGAACATGAAGTTGAATGTTTGAAGGAGCTGAAAATGCTGCAGAGTAAGAGGGCGGAAAGAGCTTAAAAGGGTGAAAAAAGTTGAAAAGGCCAAAAAGTGGTCAAGTAAGAGGGCAGAAAGAGCTTAAAAAGGTGAAAAAAGGCTGAAAGGTGACAAGGTAAAGGCAGAAAGAGCTTAACCTCCCCGCACCCACCCGCCCGCCGGCGGGCGATTGCAGAAAAGTGACTGTATGTCTACACTACGCAGTGACGTATCCCGCTTCAACTTTCATCAATACGGACATACTATACGTCGTTAGAAAGGGTAGAATCTCTGCAATTCATTCATTCAGTTGATCTTGCAAAAATCAAGAGCACCAAACCATAAATCATTGATATTTACCAGCATGGTAAACGTAAGATGCAATAAACACATGACGTCTCCCTACCTTTTTCGCAGCCCTACAGCCGTAATATGTGTCCATTCCTCAATTATGTATATTCCAGTTGTCCGTAAGAATCCACTGATCAAAAGCATCAAAATGGTTTTTCATAAAATTACTCCAGCTTGTGAATGTCGTCCTGTAAAGTCCATTTGTTTACCGTCTACCAACTTTGTTCGGCGAATACAATCTATACTTTCCGGGCCGCAATCGGAATTACTCTAGTTCCTGTATGGTGTTGTTGGGTATGCTTGTTTTCATCACTTTGCTGGCTACAAAATAAAAGTATCCCTATCTTTTTCTGTTCAGTTTTCACCCCAGCACAGCCCGTGAAGTAGATCGAGCGCTCCCTGTTTGAAGGACCAATAGGTTTGTTTAGTGTTTTTCGCTGCCTTAGTATAGGGACAGCGTATTGGTTATCGACATGTCAATCATTCAGGCTTCTAGCCAATCATTTTACCTTTCCAACGAGGTCAGTTACGTAGGAGCCGAGATATTTTGCTGCGTCTTCGAGCTCACAAGCTCAGTTTACGTAGGGGGCGCACGGTAAAGGGACACAGCGGACATTTAAACTTTTATTGTGCGGCCATTTTCACAGTTTACAATGGCGAAAGCCACAAAGAAAGCTAAATATGTCCTGGAAGAAGCCCTGTAATTGATCATGGCATCATCTGATGAAAGTGAAGATAGTGTGTGCGATTCGGAGAGAGGAGATGTTTGCTCAGGGCCTCGACTCCATCTTAGATCAGTGAGTAACGCTATCTTTGATGATGTTTGATTTATTTATTTAGCCATGAGTGAAATTTTATTGAAAGTTAGTGGGTGGGGGGTTTTTATGCTTACAGTGAACAGTACAGTATACATTAGAATTTCATAAATGATGCTAAATGGTTAGCGCCCCAGGGCCTAATTAGCCTAGCTAAGCCTAGCTTGCTAGCTAGCTAGCTACTCAACTAAAGTTATGCAATCCTTGTAATTCTATTCTATAATGTAATTCATTTTGAGCCTCTAATTCCCTTTTATTTAGATTTTTTTTATCAAGCTTGTAAGCAAATTGAACTAGATCTTCACTGACCAGACACTGGGAATATTCCCCCAATTCAATTATTCTGTTTATGTACAGCTATTTTCCTGATGTTTTTTGTGTAACATGTAATATCATATATATATGTTTATTTGTTTCCTATATAAATAACACTCCGTTGAATTGCATTTATATATTTTTTCATTATATTTTGTAACATTTGTGCTTTGCATTGTGTTTTGTAGGTCACAGTCTAAAGGGCAGTGACATGGATTGGGAGCCTCAAAGTGAGACAGTCAGACGTCCAGCCCTCTCTCCTGCTGAAGGCGGTCGTCAGAAGTGCCAACGATCCTCTTCTGCATCCACCAGTACCTGTACCAGCAGTGTCAGAGGAGGTCAGTGACGCAGAAAGAGTTTTGTCAGGCCCCTATTGAGGAGCTTGCGGACCAAGGACCCGCATCAACATCCCAGCCATCCACCTCAGGTATCACTGCACCCCCAAACCCAGCAACATCCCACAAGCTGCATTATTTCACAGAGGGACAAAAAGTGGCTAAGCGGGATGCAGGCAGTGTCGGCAGACGGCTCTGCACACTCTGCCACAAAAAGACACCAGTTGGCTGTTCCCTTGTGTTTTGTTGCCACAAGGGACTGTTTCAATGAGTGGCACACACAAAATGGAATGTAGAATGGCCCAAAATGTCCACTGCGCATCACAGCGCACTTTTTATCTTTATATTTACAGTACAGTTGTATGTACATCATTTTTGGAGACAAGTTTTCTTATACATTTCCACTACTTATTACTTTTATACACATGTTGGAGTTTTTGTATATTGTTCATATTTAGTTCATATTCTATTTTGTTTTGTATATAGTTCATTCATTGTTCATATTTTGTTGATATTGGCACAGTTGTACATACAGTAATAGTATATTGAAAGATAATAAAATCCTTGTTTGAAATTCAGTTCAGTATAGTCTGTCATTTTTGTATGATGGTTACTATTCTGTAGTGTCTTGTCACATGACAATATCTCAATATGGCCACCTAGAAGCGTGTGGAAACCCCTCCAACCACCCATCAAATGAATGTGTGAAAAAATTATGTTTTGAATCATGGAGAAAGGTTTTATAGTCACCAAAATGCTTCAGTAATGTTTCCAGTGTCACAAAAGTGAGTAAAAGCATTTGGCACAATTTGGCCATTTGGAGACGTTTTGGAGAGGTTTGTGGACGCCAGTGGCACTGCTGACTAAAAACTCCATAACTCCCATAAGGTTAGGCCTAGAAGTCTAAAATTTCATCCAGGTGTAGTTGACAAGATGTAGAAGGTATGTGGTATATTGCCATATGCCTTACATAAAGCACATCATAGTTATTGTTATTCAAATATGACCTATTATTTTCTAAGACAAAAAACAAATTTTAGAGCCATGTTTGAACTGATGTCATTTAGGTTGTGGGTATGGTACATGCTAAATAAGCATGAATAACCATTTTCAGAAACTAGAGGGTGTCAGCTTTCAAATGAAGTATCATACATACATCTAGGACTTGCAGTTATCGTGTTATAAGCTTTTCCACTTGAGTATGCTAAATAGGTGAAAATTGCCGAAAATAGGTGGGTGTGAACAGGTTAAAATGGCTGCAGACATGCTGCAGCAGGAGCACAGCCACATCTGAAAATGTCCCCATAAGGAATGAATGGGAAAACGCCTCCCAAACTCCTGCGATTTCTGAAAAAACTGTGATGGTTATCATCAAAATATTTGTATGGTGAGTTACAGGAGGAGTTGCTGAACGCGGTCATTTTGTTTTTATTTCTGGAGAGTGCAAAATGAGGGCAGGAGAGCGAGAGACAAATCAGGTACCGTCTGCTCTTCCCCAGAAAATTCAGCTCAAAATTAACATTGCGGCTTATGAGAGCGCAGCAAGAGTTGTCGTCGCTCTCGGGCTTCTAAATCCAAAACCGTAAGTCCCACATCTGTAATGAGACCATCAGCTGAAAGCCAACAAGATTTCCTACATTTATATGTATATATTGTTCATTTTGAGCAAAAGGTTTGGGATCTAAATCAAGCCGAAGAGAATTGTTTTCACTTTTTCGGAGCTGCGCTACACTCTGGGGTGCGGCAGTTGATGATGTCACGCACTCTAGCCGACGCAATACACACCCATTATAAACTCAGAAGACGGGCTAAAAATCGCTCAAACTAAAACTACGATTATTTCAAAACCACACAAGATTTGTTAAAACTGAATACAGGTCCAATAGTTCAAGATCTGCTGAGTGTTTTAAAGTTTGAATGGTGTCTCTCGCTCAATGTATAAGGGAACAAAAAGAGGTTGAAAGGCAATGAGTTTTGAAGAGGATTTGAAGCTTTTCCCATTTGCGTCAATGTTAATTTTTTTTTGAAAAAGCTGAATTGCTGAAAAAGTTGAAAAGTTGAAAAGCTGAAAAGCTCATGGCTGAAAGAGCTGAAAAAGCTGAACATTTTAATAGTTGAACGGTTTCAATAGCTGAATGTATTCTGAAGTTATAGCAGAATGAAATTTTAAAAATTCCCCACAAGGATGAATGGGGAAAATTTTGCAGAAAAAGCTGAATATTTCCAAAAGTATAAAAGATAGAAAAGCCAAAAGCAATAACCATCATGTCCTTAAAAAGCTGCACATTGTGATGGCTGAATGGTTTCTGTAGCACAAAGCTTGAGGGAGAAGAAGAGGTTGAAATTCGAGGAGTTTTGAAGATTTTCCCGTTTACGTCAATGTTAAATTTTTTTTTGAAAAAGCTGAATTGCTGAAAAAGTTGAAGAGTTGAAAAGCTAATAGCAATAGTTGAACGGTTTCAATAGCTGAAGGTATGCTGAAGTTATAGCAGAATGAAATTTGAAAAATTCCCCATAAGGATGAATGGGGAAAATTTTGCAGAAAAAGCTGAATATTTCCAAAATATAATAGTTAGAAAAGCCAAAAGTAATAGCAGAAATGTCCTTAAAAAGCTGAACATTTTGATGGTTGAATGGTTTTAATAGCTCAAGATTTGTAGGAGAAGAAAGGTGCCGAAAAACATACGGAATCAGGAATAATAATAAATTCCAGAAGAACAATAGTGTGAATGCCTTTAGCATTCACACTAACTAGACAAATTGCATTTCCTGCAAAAATACAGTGTGAATGCTAAAGGCTAAAGCGAAATCTGCTGAATGTACTGCCGAAAAGCTGAAAAAGCTGAAAGCTATAATTGCAGAAAAGCTGAAAGGGCTGAAAAGCTGAAAAGCTAAAAAAAAGCTGAAAGGGCTGAAGAGCTAAAAAAGTTGAAAAGTTAAAGGCTGAAAGAGCTTAAAAAGTTGAACATATTGATAGCTGAACAGTTTCTGGAGCTGAACATGAAGCTGAATGTATGAAAAAGCTGAAAAGGCTGAAAAGCTGAAAAGGCAGAAAAGCTGAAAAGGCTGAAAAGTTAAAGGCCAAAGGAGTTGAAAAAGTTGAACATTTTAATTGCTGAACATGAAGTTGAATGTTTGAAGGAGCTGAAAAGGCAGAAAGGTGAATATCTAAAAAAGGCTAAAAAGCTGTAGAGTAAGAGGGCTGGAAGGGGTTAAAATGGTGAAAAAATCCTAAAAACTTGACAAGGGGAAGGCTGAAAGAGCTTAAAAGGGTGAAAAAAGGATGAAAAGGATGGAAAAGGATGGAATGCTGTAGAATGAGAGGGCTGAAAAAAGCTATTTAAACAGGTGAAGAAAGGATGAAAATGTAAAAAATTTAAAGGGTGAAAGAGCTTAAATAGGTGAAAAAAGGATGAAAAGGTGAATAGCTGTAGAGTAAGAGAGAAGAACAAGTTTAAAAAGGATGAAGTAAGAGAGCCGAAAAAGCTTAAAAAGGTGAAAAAGGATGAAAAGCTGTAGAGTGAGAGGGCCGAAAAAGGTAAAACAGGTGAAAAAATGATGAACATGTAAAAAAATTGGGCTAAAAGAGCTCAATGAGGTGAAATAAAGCTGTAGAGTAAGAGGGCTGGAAGAGGTTAAAATGGTAAAAAAAAAAAAAAAAGGCAAAACAGGTGAAAGGTTAAAGGCTGGAAGAGCTTAAAAATGTGAAAAAGGGATGAAAAGGGTGAAAAGATGTGCAATAAGAACGGTGAAAAATCTTAAAAAGGTGAAAAAGTATGAAAAGCTGTAGAGTAAGAGGGCCAAAAAAGCTTCAAAAGGTGAAAAAAGGATGAAAAGCTGTAGAGTAAGAGGGCTGGAAGGGATTAATATGGTAAAAAAGGGCTAAAAATGTGTAAAGTTAAAGGCTGAAAGAGCTTAAAAGGATGAAAAAAGCATGAACAGGATGGAAAAGGATAAAAAGCTGTAGAGTGAGATCCAAATCAGGTGTGCTCTTGCTTGGTTGGAATTAAAACCTGCAGCCACAGTGGCCCTTTCCTGCATCAGTTTGACACCACTGGTCTATGTAAAGTAAAAGATGTGGGATCCAAATCCAGCTGAACAGAATTCTTTCTCCAGTGTTCCAGCTGCTCTGAATCAAGTGATGATGTCACACACTCTAGCTCACGCAATACACACGCATTCTTCAGATACACACTCTGGAGAAGTAATAGAGACAGAGATGAAGGGATCCCATAAGAATGAATAGGAAAACGCCTCCCACACCACTGCGATTTTAGAAAAAACTGTAATGGTTATGGCCAAAATATTTATATGGTGAGTGAGAGGAGACATGGCTGAACTCGCTCATGTCATTTTTATTTCTGTCGAGTCAGAAATGAGGGCACAGGAGCGAAAGACAAATCAGGTACCGTCTGCGATCCTCCAGAAATTTAGCCTCAAAATTAACATTGTGGCTTATGGACCAAGTGGTCAAGTTCGTGTCGCTCTGGGGCTTCTAAATCGAAAACCGTAAGTCCCACATCTGAAATAAGACCACCACCTGACACCCAACAAGATTTCCTACATTTCTATGCATATATTCTCTATGTCAAGTAAAAGATTTGGGACCAAAATCAAGCTGAAGAGAATTTTCTTTCCTATCTTCGAAAGGCACTCTCCACTCTGGCGATGATGTCACCCACTCTAGCCGACGCAATACACACCCATTATAAAATCAGAAGAGGAGCTAAAAGTTCTTCAAACTAAAACTGCGACATTTTCAAAACCGTACAAGATTTTAAAAAACTGAATACAGGGTCATTAGTTCAAGTTTCGCTGACTCGTGTAAAGTTGGAATGGTGTCTCCAGCTCAACGTATGAGGGATAAGTAGAGGTTGAAAAGCGATGAGTTTTGCAGAGGATTTTAAGATTTTCCAATTTGCTTCAATGTTAATTTGTTTTTGAAAAAGCTGAATTTATGAAAAAGCTGAAAGGTTGAAAAGCTGAAAAGCTCAAGGCTGAAAGAGCTTAAAAACGTGAAAAAGGGATGAAAAGGATGGGAAAGGATGGAAAGCTGTAGAGTGAGAGGGCCGAAAAAGCTAAAACAGGTGACAAAAGGATGAAAATATAAGAAAGTTCAAGGGTGAAAGTTAAAATGGTGAAAATAGGATGAAAAGGTGAATAGCTGTAGAGTAAAAGAGCCGAACAAGTTTAAAAAGGTGAAAAGTGATGAAAAGCTGTAGAGTGAGAGGGCCGAAAAAGGTAAAACAGGTGAAAAAATGATGATCATGTAAAAAAGAGGGCTGAAAGAGCTCAATAAAGTGAAATAAAGCTGTAGAGTTAGAGGGCTGGAAGAGGTTAAAATGGTGAAAAAAGGCTAAAAAGGTGAAAAGTTAAAGGCTGGAAAAGCTTAAAAATGTGAAAAAGGGATGAAAAGGATGAAAAGACGTAGAATAAGAATGGTGAAAAAGCTTAAAAAGGTGAAAAAGTATGAAAAGCTGTAGAGTAAGAGGGCTGAAAAAGCTTCAAAAGGTGAAAAAAGGATGAAAAGCTGTAGAGTAAGAGGACTGGAAGGGAGTAAAATGGTAAAAAAAAGGGCTAAAAAGTTGAAAAGTTAAAGGCTGAAAGAGTTTAAAAGGGTGAAAAAAGGATGAAAAGGATGGAAAAGGATGAAAAGCTGTAGAGTGAGAGGGCTGAAGAAGCTAAAACAGGTAAAAAGGGATGAAAATGTACAAAAGTTAAGGGTGAAAGAGCTTAAAATGGCTGCACATACGCTGGAGCAGGAGCAACCCCATGCAAGAGCACATCTGATCTAAATCAGGTGTGCTCTTGCTTGGTTGGAATAAAAACCTGCAGCCACAGTGGCCCTTTCCTGCATCAGTTTGACACCACTGGTCTATGTAAAGTAAAAGATGTGGGATCCAAATCCAGCTAAAGAGAATTCTTTCTCCAGTGTTCCAGCTGCTCTCAATCAAGTGATTATGTCACATATAGCTCACGCAATACACACGCATTGTTCAGATACACATGCTGGAGAAGTAACAGAGACAGAGATGAAGGGATCCCATAAGAATGAATGGGAAAACACCTCCCAAACCTCTGCGATTCTTGAAAAGACTGTAATGGTTATGGCCAAAATATTTATATGATGAGTGAGAGGAGACATGGCTGAACTCGCTCATGTCGTTTTTATTTCTGTCGAGTCAGAAATGAGGGCACAGGAGCGAGAGACAAATCAGGTACCGTCTGCTCTCGGCCAGAAATTTAGGCTCAAAATTAACATTGCGGCTTATGGAGCGGCTGCTCGGGTTCTTGTCGCTCCAGGGCTTCCACATCCAAAACTGCATGTCGTACATCTGAAATGAGACCATCAGCTGAAAGCCAACAAAATTTCCTACATTTCTATGCATATCTTGTCTATGTCAAGTAAAACATGTGGACTCAGAATCAAGCTGAAGACAATTTTGTCTCCCATTCCTCGAGCGGCCTCACACTCTAGCGATGATGTCACGCACTCTAGCTGACGCAATACATACCCATTATAAAATCAGAAGACGGGCTAAAACTCCTTAAAATTAAAACTGCGACATTTTCAAAACTGTACAATATTTTTAAAAACTGAATACAACGTCAATAGTTCAAGTTTCACTGACTCGTTTAAAGTTGGAATGGCGTCTGTAGCTCAACGTATGAGGGAGAAGAAGAGTTTGAAATGCGATGAGTTTTGTAGAGGATTTTAATGTTTTCCCGTTTGCGTCAATGTTACATTTTTTTTGAAAAAGCTGAATTTATGAAAAAGCTGAAAGGTTGAAAAGCTGAAAAGCTCAAGGCTGAAAGAGCTCAAAAACATTTTGATAGCTGAAGGGTTTCAATAGCTGAAAGTATGCTGAAGTTATAGCAGAATGAAATTTGAAAAATTCCCAATAAGGATGAATGGGTAAAATGTTGCATAAAAAGCTGAATATTTCCAAAAGTATAAAAGGTAGAAACAAGAAAAATACACGCCATCATGTCCTAAAAAAGCTGAACGTTTTGATGGTTGAATGGTTTCAAGAGCTCAAAATTTGTAGTAGGAGATAGGTGCCAAAAAACATACGGAAGAATAATAATAACGAGAAAAAATGTATTTCCTGGGAAAATACAGTGTGAATGCTGAAGCGAAATCTGCTGAATGTACTGGCGAAAAGCTGAAAAGGTTGAAAAGGTCAAGGCCGAAGGGCTTAAAAAGTTGAACATGTTGATAGCTGAACAGTTTCTGTAGCTGAACATGAAGCTGAATGTATAAAGAAGCTGAAAAGGCAGAAAGATGAATATCTGAAAAGGCTAAAAAGCTGCAGAGTAAGAGGTCTGAAAGAGCGTAAAAAGGTGAAAAAAGACCGAAAAGGCCAAAAAGTTGTAGAGTAAGAGGGCAGAAAGAGCTTAAAAACGTGAAAAAAGATTGAAAAGGCAGAAATGTTGTAGAGTAACAGGGTTGAAAGAGCTTAAAAGATGAAAAAAGACTGAAATGGCAGAAAAGTTGAAGGCTTATAGAGCTTAAAAAGTTGAACATATTGATAGCTGAACAGTTTCTGTAGCGGAACATGAAGCTGAATGTATAAAGAAGCTGAAAAGGCAGAAAGATGAATATTTTAAAAAGATGAAAAGGCAGAAAACCTGCAGAGAGCTTAAAGAGTTTAAAAAGTTGAACATTTTAATAGCTGAACATGAAGCTGCATGTTTGAAGGTGTTGAAAAGGCAGAAAGATGGATATTTTAAAAAGCTGAGAGGACATAAAAGCTGACGGGGGCTTAAAGAGTTGAAAAAGTTGAACATTGTAATTGCTGAACATGAGGTTAAATGTTTGAAGAAGTTGAAAAGGGAGACAGATCAATATCTGAAAAGGCTAAAAAGGCTGTGGAGTGAGAGGGCTGAAAGAGCTTCAAAAGGTGAAAAAAAAGACAGAAAAGGCAAAAAAGTTGCAGAGTAAGAGGGCAGAAAGAGCTTAAAAAGGTGGAAAAGGCTCACAAGGTGGAAAGTTGAAGGCAGAAAGAGCTTAAAATGGCTGCACGCATAATGGAGCAGGAACCGAGCCGAAGATGAAAATGTCCCCATAAGAATGAATGGGAAAACGCCTCCCATACCCCTGCGATTTTTGAAAGTTAGAATAGTGTCTGTAGCTCAAAAGACAGATGAATATTTGAAAAAAGCTGAAAAGGCAGAAAAGCTGCAGAGGGCTAAAAGAGTTTAAAAAGTTTAAAATTTTGATAGCTGAACATGAAGCTACATGTTTGAAGGTGTTGAAAAGGCAGACAGATGGATATTTTAAAAAGCTGAAAGGACAGAAAAGCTGACGGTGGAGTGAGAGGGCTGAAAGAGCTTCAAAAGGTGAAAAAGAGACCGAAAAGGCCAAAAAGTTGTAGAGTAAGAGGGCAGAAAGAGCTTAAAAAGGTGAAAAAGGCTCACAAGTTGGAAATTTGAAGGCAGAAAGAGCTTAAAATGGCTGTACATATGCTGGAGCAGGAACCGAGCCGAAGATGAAAATGTCCCCATTAGAATGAATGGGAAAACGACTCCCAAACCCCTGCGATTTTTCGTTGTTGTAATGGTGTCTGTAGCTCAAAAGAAAGATGAATATTTTAAAAAGCTGAAAAGGCATAAAAGGTTAGGAGGGCTAAAAGAGTTTAAAAAGTTTAACATTTTCATAGCTGAACATGAAGTGGAATGTGTGAAAGACCTGAAAAAACCGAAAGATGAATATTTTAAAAAGCTGACAATGCAGAAAAAAGCTTAAGGGGGTGAAAGAGTTGAAAAAGTTGAACATTTTAATTGCTGAACATGAAGTTGAATGTTTGATGGAGCTGAAAATGCAGAAAAACGAATGTCAGAAAAGGCTCAAAAGCTGTAGAGTAAGAGGGCGGAAAGAGCTTAAAAAGTTGAAAAAAGACTGAAAAGGCCAATAAGTTGTAGAGTAAGAGGTCAGAAAGAGCTTAAAATGGCTGCAGACATGCTGCAGCAGGAGCGGAGACAGAGATGAAAACGCGGTCATGTCGTTTATATTTCTGGAGAGTGTAAAATGAGGGCAGGAGAGCGAGAGACAAATCAGGTACCGTCTGCTCTTCTCCAGAAAATTCGGCTCAAAATTAACATTGCGTCTTATGGGACAGCGGATAGAGTTGTTGTCGCTCTCGGGCTTCTAAATCCAAAACCGTAAGTCCCACATCTGAAATAAGACCATCAGCTGAAAGCCAACAAGATTTCCTACATTGCCATGCATATATTGTCTATGTGGAGTATAAGGTTTGGGATCCAAATCAAGCTGAAGAGAATTTTTTTTAACTTTTTCGGAGCTGCTCTGCACTCTGGGGTGTGGCAGTTGGTGATGTCACGCACTCTAGCCGACACAATACACACCCATTATAAACTCAGAAGACGGGCTAAAAATCGCTCAAACTAAAACTGCGATTATTTCAAAACCGTACAAGATTTTTCAAAACTGAATACAGGTCCAATAGTTCAAGATCTGCTGAGTGCTTTAAAGTTTGAATGGTGTCTCTCGCTCAACGTATGAGGAGCAAGAAGAGGTTGAAAGGCGATGAGTTTTGAACAGGATTTGAAGATTTTCCAATTTGCGTCAATGTTAAATTTTTTTGGGAAAAAGCTGAATTGCTGAAAAAGTTGACAAGTTGAAAAGCTGAAAAGCAGAAGGCTGAAAAAGCTGAACATTTTAATAGTTGAACGGTTTCAATAGCTGAAGGTATGCTGAAGTTATAGCAGAATGAAATTTGAAAAAATCCCCATAAGGATGAATGGGAAAAATTTTGCAGAAAAAGCTTAATATTTCCAAAAGTATAAAAGATAGAAAATAGAACGCGTGAAGAACAGATGCCATCATGTCCTTAAAAAGCTTAACATTTTGATATTTAAAGGTTTGAATAGCTTAAGATTTGTAGGAGAAAAAGCGAGCCAAATAACGTACAGAAACATGAATAATATTAATAAATTCCAGAAGAACAATAGTGTGAATGCCTCCAGCACTCACACTAATAACTAGACAATTACCCGCCGGGGAATCGCGAGAGTGGGCTGTGCGCTTTGCCCGTGACGAACAAAAACCATGAAAGCTAAAGCAAAAGTTGAATCCCACGTTGATAATTTGGACTTTTATCTACATTTTAAAGTTTGAATGGTGTGTCTAGGTCAAAGTATGCCAGAGATGTCGCGAAAACTTGCGTCGCGAAAACATGAATATTCCGGAAAAACTGATTAATAATCTGTGTGTGTCCGTCTGTGTGTGTGTGTGTGTGTATGTGCATTAGTGTGTCTACGACTTTTTTGACCTCCTCCCATTCATTCCTCATGGGAAAGTTTATGAAGGACTTACGTCGCGAAAACATGAATATTCTAGAAAACTGATTAATAATCTGTGTGTGTCTTGTGTGTGTGTCTGTGTGTGTGTGTGTGTTTCTGTCTGTGTGTGTTTGTCCGTCTGTGTGTGTCTGTCTCTGTGTGTGTGTCTGTCTGTGTGTCTGTTTGTGTGTGTCTATTTCTGTGTGTGTGTCTATCTGTGTGTGTGTCTGTCTCTCTGTGTGTGTGTGTGTGTGTGTGTGTGTGTGTGTGTCTGTGTCTGGCACTCCCTCTGTTGGCCCAGCTGATCCTGGTTGCCACAGGGATGGTTGTCAACGGCCGTAGCAACCGTGGCTGAGACAGCTACTTTCAGAGCAATTTCAGCCTCACATCTAGATGTCAAACTAGTGCTTTTTATCCAAAACCAAACATGAAATCAGCAAAATGTCTTCAACATCACGCGGGAAGGGCCTTAAAGAACACACTCATGAAGTTTTGTGGTCCTAGTTTCAGAAATGTGGAAATAAGAGCGAGATAAAAAAGGGTGCAGTTTTGAAAATCCTCCTCCCGATTTACATTGGAGTGAATTGGCCAGTTGAGAGGTACTCTTGTCGGTTAGAGGCAGATAAATCCAAAACCGTAAATCCTACCGATAAAGTAGACACATTGGGAGAAAGAAGGCAAGTGTGGCTATAACTCTGGAAAATATCACTGTTTTTGAGCATGATTTGTGGCCAGGATCGTCACGGAAAGAGAACATTTATGAGATAATTTTTGAGTCTCTGCCACTCTGTCAGTTGGCCCCCACCACTCTGCTGCACGAACATACTGCCATACACAATCACGTCGCGGAAAAATTAATATTCTGGAAAACTGAATAATAGCATACCGAGTCAGATCGAGCCGCACGTTTTGATATATTTTTTGTTTGTGTGCGACCAACGGTGCGGGACGAGTTAGCGACAGAAAAACTGAGGAGGGGGAATAATAACTAGACAATTCCCCGCCGGGGAATCGCAAGAGTGGGCTGTGCGCTTTGCCTCGTGATGAACCAAACTTGGACTTTGACCTAGTCACTCTCTTTTATCTACTATCTCTTATTTTAAAGTTCGAATGGTGTGTCTCGGTCAAAGTATGCCAGAGATGTCGATGTTTGAACTCTTCCTTTTGATCTTTTCACCTGGTCTCATTCACTTTGAGTGTGTGTGTTTGTGTGCATGTGAGCGTGTGTGTGTGTGTGTGTTTGTGTGCATGTGAGTGTGTGTGTGTGTGTGTCTCTCTGTCTCTCTGTGTCTGTGTGTCTGCGACTTTTTGACCTCGTCCCATTCATTCCTTATGGGAAAGTTTATGCAGGTTTTCGCGACTTACTTCGCGAAAACATGAACGTTCTAGAAAACTGATTAATAATCTGTGTGTGTCCGTCTGTGTGTGTGTGTGTGTGTGTGTGTGTGTGTGTGTGTGTGTGTATTTGTGTGTCTGCGACTTTTTTGACCTCGTCCCATTCATTCCTTATGGGAAAGCTTACGCAGGTTTTCGCGAAAACATGAACGTTCTGGAAAACTGATTAATAATCTGTGTGTGTCCGTCTGTGTGTGTGTGTGTGTGTGTGTGTATTTGTGTGTCTGCGACTTTTTTGACCTCGTCCCATTCATTCCTCATGGGAAAGTTTATGAAGGTTTTCGCGACTTACGTCGCAAATACATGAATGTTCTCTGTCTGTCTGTCTATGTGTGTGTGTGTCTGCATGTGTGTGTGTGTGTGTGTGTGTGCATGTATGTCTGTCTGTCTGTCACTCTCTCTGTTGGCCCAGCTGATCTCGGTTGCTAGGTGACGGTTGGTGAGGGCCCGTAGCAACGGCTGTCCCAGGCTGATTTGAGACTGATTTCTGCCTCAAATCTAGGACGTCAAACTAATGCTATTTAGTCAAAATCATACATGATATTGGCAATTTTTTTTCACGATCGTGCCAAAAAGGCCTTAAAGAAGACACTCATGAAGTTTCATGGTCCTAGTTTCAGAAATGTGGAAATAAGAGCGAGTTTAAAAAAGGTGCAGTTTTGAAAATCCTCCTCCCGATTTACATTGGAGTGAATGGGACTGTTGAGAGCTACTCTTGTCGGTTGGAGGCCAATATTTCAAAAACCGTAAATCCTACTGATAAAGTAGACACATTGGGAGAAAGAAGACAGATGTGGCTACAACTTTGGAAAATATCACTGTTTTTGAGTGACATTTGTGGCCGGATCATCACGGAAAGAGAAAATTTCTGAGATAATTTTTTAATTCTGCCACTGTGTCAGTTGGCCCCTGCCACTCTGCTGCACGAACATTCCGCCATACACAATCATTGAAAACCCTGAATTTTTCCAAAATCACTCACCATCATTAAGGGGTCAGAGTTCAAAAACTACACATCGTAGGAAAAAAGTTCAAATACAACTTAAATACACAGGACCTATACCTACATTTTAAAGCTTGAATGGTGTTTCTAGGTGAACGTATGCCAGAGCAGGAGATGTTTGAAAAACATCGCAGATTTGCGACTTTTTTGACCTCGTCCCATTCATTCCTTATGGGAAATTTTTCGCAGTTTTTCGCGTCTTACGACGCGAAAAATGTATATTATGGTGATAAAAATAATAGCATACCGAGTCAGATCGAGCCGCACGTTTTGATATACAATTTGTTTGTGTGCGACCAACGGTGTGGGACAAGTTAGCGACAGAAAAAAGGAAGGAGGATGAAAAATAATAAGAAGACGCGCGGTGAATATCAATAGTGGGCTGTGCGAATGGACACCTATAGCTTTGCTATAGAGGTGTCCATAGTGGGCTGGCGAGCACAGCCCACTAACTAGACAATTCCCCGCCGGGGAATCACGAGAGTGGGCTGTGCGCTTTGCCCCGTGACGAACAAAAACAACGAAAGCTAAAGAAAAAGTTGAATGCCAGAGATGTCGATGTTTGAGCTCTTCCTTTCGATCTTTTCACCTGGTCTTATTCACTTTGTGTGTGTGTGTTTGTGTGCATGTGAGTGTGTGTGTGTGTGTCTGTGTGTGTGTCTCTGTCTCTCTGTGTCTGTGTGTCTGCGACTTTTTGACCTCGTCCCATTCATTCCTTATGGGAAAGTTTATGCAGGTTTTCGCGACTTGCGTTGCGAAAACATGAATATTCTCTGTCTGTCTGTCTGTCTGTCTGTCTGTGTGTGTGTCTGCATGTGAGTGTGTGTGTGTGTGTGTGTGTGTCTGTCTGTGTGTCACTCTCTCTGTTGGCCCAGCTGATCTCGGTTGCTAGGTGACGGTTGGTGAGGGCCCGTAGCAACAGCCGTCCCAGGCTGATTTGAGAGCGATTTCTGCCTCAAATCTAGGACGTCAAAATAGTGCTATTTAGTCAAAATCATACATGATGTCGGCAATTTTTTTTCACGATCGTGCCAAAAAGGCCTTAGAGAAGACACTCATGAAGTTTCGTGGTCCTAGTTTCAGAAATGTGGAAATAAGAGCGAGTTTAAAAAAGGTGCAGTTTTGAAAATCCTCCTCCCGATTTACATTGGAGTGAATGGGACTGTTGAGAGCTACTCTTGTCGGTTGGAGGCCAATATTTCAAAAACCGTAAATCCTACCGATAAAGTAGACACATTGGGAGAAAGAAGACAGGTGTGGCTACAACTTTGGAAAATATCACTGGTTTTGATTGACATTTGTGGCCGGGATCATCACGGAAAGAGAACATTTCTGAGATAATTTTTTAGTTTCTGCCACTGTGTCAGTTGGCCCCTGCCACTCTGCTGCACGAACATTCCGCCATACACACTCATTGAAAACCCTGAATTTTTCCAAAATCACTCACCATCATTAAGGGGTCAGAGTTCAAAAACTATACATCGTAGGAAAAAAGTTCAAATACAACTCAAATAGACAAGACTTGTGCCTACATTTTAAAGTTTGAATGGTGTTTCTAGGTGAACGCATGCCAGAGCAGGAGATGCTTGAAAAACGTCGCAGATTTGCGACTTTTTTGACCTCGTCCCATTCATTCCTTATGGGAAATTTTCCGCAGTTTTTCGTGTCTTACGACGCGAAAAATTAATATTTCGGAAAATTGAATAATAGCATACCGAGTCAGATCGAGCCGCACGTTTTGATATATGATTTGTTTATGTGCGCTCAACGGTGCGGGGCAAGTTAGATGCCAAAAACGGAAGGAGGGAGAATAATGATAAGAAGACGCGCAGTGAATATCAATAGTGGGCTGGCGAGCACAGCCCACTATGGACACCTATAGCTTTGCTATAGAGGTGTCCATAGTGGGCTGGCGAGCACAGCCCACTAACTAGACAATTCCCCGCCGGGGAATCGCGAGAGTGGGCTGTGCGCTTTGCCCCGTGACAGACAAAAACTACGACAGCTAAAGCAAAAGTTGAATCCCACGTTAATAATTTGGACTTTTATCTACATTTTAAAGTTTGAATGGTGTGTCTCGGTCAAAGTATGCCAGAGATGTCGATGTTTGAACTCTTCCTTTCGATCCTTTAACCTGGTCTCATTCACTTTGTGTTTGTGTGCATATGAATGTGTGTGTGTGTGTGTGTGTGTATGTGTCTCTCTGTCTCTCTGTGTCTATGTGTCTGCGATTTTTTGACCTCGTCCCATTCATTCCTTATGGGAAAGTTTACGCAGGTTTTCGCAACTTACGTCGTGAAAACATGAACGTTCTAGAAAACTGATTAATAATCTGTGTGTGTCCGTCTGTGTGTGTGTGTGTGTGTGTGTGTGTGTGTGTGTGTATTTGTGTGTCTGCGACTTTTTTGACCTCGTCCCATTCATTACTCATGGGAAAGTTTATGAGGATTTTCGCGACTTACGTCGCAAAAACATGAATATTCTCTGTATGTCTGTCTGCGTGTGTTTGTGTGCATGTGTGTGTGTGTGTGTGTGTGTGTGTGTGCATGTGTGTCTGTCTGTCTGTCACTCTCTGTTGGCCCAGCTGATCTCGGTTGCTAGGTGATAGTTGGTGAGGGCCCGTAGCAACGGCCTTCCCAGGCTAATCTGAGAGCGATTTCTGCCTCAAATCTAGGATGTCAAACTAGTGCTATTTAGTCAAAATCATACATGATATCGGCAAATTTTTTTCACGATCGAGCCAGAAAGGCCTTAAAGAAGACGCCCATGAAGTTTTGTGGTCCTAGCTTCAGAAATGTGGAAATACGAGCAAGTTTAAAAAAGGTGCAGTTTGGAAAATCCTCTCCCCTATTTACATTGGAGTGAATGTAGCGATTGAGAGCTACTCTTGTCGGTTGGAGGCCAATATTTCAAAAACCATAAATCCTACCGATAAAGTAGACACATTGGGAGAAAGAATACAAAATACAACTCAAATAGACAAGACTTGTGCCTACATTTTAAAGTTTGAATGGTGTTTCTAGGTGAAAGTATGCCAGAGCAGGAGATGTTTGAAAAACGTAGCAGATTTGCAACTTTTTTGACCTCCTCCCATTCATTACTTATGGGAAATTTCTTACGTCGCGAAAAATTAATATTCGGGAAAACTGAATAATAGCATACCGAGTCAGAACGAACCGCACGTTTTGATACATTTTTTGTTTGTGTGCACTCAACGGTGCGGGACGAGTTAGTGACAGAAAAACTGAGGAGGGGGAATAATAATAAGAAGAGGCGCGAGCAATATCAATAGTGGACTGACGAGCACAGCCCACTAATAAGAAGAGGCGCGAGCAATAACAATAGTGTGCTCCGCACAGCCCACTATGGACACCTATAGCTCTGCTATAGAGCACAGCCCACTAATAATAATAATAATAAATCCCAGAAGGACAATAGTGTGAATGCTAATAAATTATTGTAAATACTGCTACTAATGTCTGTTTGATTCCTTACTTGTACCCTCAAATATGCAAATCAAACTAAAAGTTAAGCTATTCCACCAACTTGTTGAGGGACATGATGGAGTATTTTAGTGGTTACGAAGATTTTAATACCGATGCCCTCTATACTACCTACATAAGCCACAGATTGGCAGCCTGTGTTGCCAAACCAGGTTACTTTCTCAGCATACAAGCTCGGAGCATAGGGAGGGGCAGTCCGCCTGTGTACACCCTGCCTAACTCTAAGATTACACTGGATGCATATTCTCTGCGTTCCAGCTCCAGTATGGTTTTGCTCCGTCATCCGTCTTCTGGCAACCCCTACCAACTCCATTTTGAGTCCGGCACGCCGCAGCACTGCCAACCGGCTGGAGTTGCGTGACTGAGGAGTTCCCACAATAATTACATAATCACACACGACCGCAGTTATATTGTAGCCATGTGTTATAAACATGGCAACACAAAGTGCTTGTATTTGTCAAATTTTTTAGACTTTTGGGCTGGAGTCAACATGGAGTGTTTTATTTTGAAAATGAATCGGATGTTGTGTTATTGTTTTGGTGCGTGACGTCCTGTCTGCTCTGTGCTAAATTTGGCTGAATTGCTCCATCGTGCTCCGGCATCCGGCATGAAAAGAAGTCCTGCGTATCTGCCCCAGCCTGCCAGAGCTGGGATGAGGCAGATATGCAGGACTTTTTTAATGCCGGATCCTGTAGCACGACACAGTGCAGCGGAGCCTGCGGAAGGTAACACATAGACTAGAGCAGGGGTCACCAACCTTGTTGAAACTGAGAGCTACTTCATCGGTACTGAGACATACGAAGGGCTACCAGTTTGATACACTCTTCTGAAATAACACATTTGCTCACTTTGCCTTTATATGATTATTAATGATTAATGATACTCATCTATGTGAAGACACTGATCACGTTAATGAGTTCTCACAGTAATTATCAACAATGACTTAACAAGATGGGAAACAGATAATATCAATATTCAATTTTCATTTTTAGAACAGTCCTGAGGGCTGCTCAAGTGGTCCTTGGGGGCTACCTGGTGCCCGCGGGCACCATGTTGGTGACCCCTGGACTAAAGTGAAATCTATCAGCTCCACTGCCATGGCAGAGCAGTGGCAGACAGGACATGTATCTGGTTGAATAACACAGAGACACAGCTGCGAGCTAGCTTGGCTGGCCAAAGAGGATGGTATGTTCTCTGGGGAGGGTAAAATTGGCAATCCGGTGTTTCACCACCACCGCTGACTATTTGTACTATAAACCAGCCACCACAAAAACACAGACACAACCAGAGAATATTTGATTTGTGCGAGTGCAGTTAGATACAGTAATAATCCTCCATGCTGAAATATCTGTTACAAACTTTTTAACCCTGCTCTGAGTTGTTGTTTCACACTAAGCTACTGATGAGGTAACAACCAACAGCAGCTGAGCGCAAAACAGAGCGTCCCTCCGGCTCAGCCATTCTAGCATCAAGCTGAGCAAACATGTTAAGCTCTGCATTATAAGCTGTCTAACATTGGCTTGCTTGATCAGATTGTTGTGGCTGAATACTCTGACAAGATGAGGGTTTGCCACACTTGTTCACATAGTGCTGGCTTTGCTTCAACAGTTAAACTGGTTAGGTAATATAACAATTCACGGTCTGCTGCCACCATCTGCTGGGTAAGTAGGACCTCAATACTTGCTCTTCATTGTAGCTGTATGTAATGTTGGCAAATAGAGCTATGAACTCTAAAGGAAAGCTTTCATTTTATGTTTTTTTCATATTGAAATACAATAAGCCTGTTTAAAGGGATCACATACCAAAAACTGATGAACAATGTTGATACTGTATGCTAAAAGATAAAGGAGTGACAAAAAACCATGCATGGTTTGATTTCCTTAGATATAATCATGCAGTGTTCTAAGCAGACCATGTCACAAACAGCAAATAATAGATAATCCATTACAGCCATAAGAGACTTGCACCCCAGAGACTTGACTTGAGCTTGAAGACATGGGACTGCAAAAACATTATATATGATATACAGTACATATCAAATATACTTCATAAAAAAGGGTGAACCCCAGTACTGCCAGTTTTACAGAAATTCAAATTATGCAAGTTGAAAATATTTACTGATGTACATTGCATAATTTGCTGTGAACATAATTATGTAACAGCAGTCAATGGAAACCAAAACCATCAACCCATTGAGAGCTGGATTCAAAATCACCCTGGAAATCTTAGTAAGAAATTGAAATCACAGGCTTATCCCACTTGCGTGAATTTTTTCATGGCAGCTCGTAATGTGGCTCAATAGTGTGTATGGCCCCCGAATACCTGTATGCACTCCTGACATTGTCTAGGCAGGCTGCTGATATGTTGATGGATGGTCTCCTCCGGTGTACTTGGCAGCGTTGGATGCAAGATACATAATGTCCCATAGGAGCTCAATTGGATTTAGGTCAGGGGAACAAGAGGGCCAGTCAATGGCATCAATGCCTTTGTCATCCAGAAACTGCCTACACACTCTAGCCACATGAGGCCGAGCATTGACCTGCACCAGGAGGAACCCGGGGCCTACAAGACAAGAGGAAATAGGTCTAGCTCTGGCAGTGCTCCTCCTGTTCCTTCTCGCACAAAGGACCAGAGACTGTGACAACTGAGTGTTCCCCTAATTTGGGGATTTGTAATTATTATTATACTTAATCTTAATGTCTGTCACCAGATTGGATTCTAATTTATCTATATATATTATCTATATTAGTTAAATAAGTCATAAAATGCACTTCCCTCAGGGAGCTTTAAAGGTTTAGGTAGAATGTTTAACCTTTTGCTTCATCCTGGTCGAACAGCATAGTGGAGGGAAACACTGATGAACAGATGGACAGAGAGATGGACAGCGAAGCATGGATGGATGAATGGAAGAGTGGCAGATGGGTGATCTGTCCTCCAGCAGCACATAGCAACAGGACAGTTGAACACACTCAGCTGTGAAAAAAGCTGCTGCTGGCACTATACAAGCCTGGTTGTATTGATCAGAACAGTTAATTATTTTTGACTTAATATTCAAATGTTTTCTGATTAGTGTTTGTTAGGAGACTCGGTTGGATATTTATTAATTATTCAGTTATCAATTGTCTGGTTTGAGGTCATTCAGGTTTTTTTTTTTTCCCGAAGCTGAATTTCTGTATGATAGCTAGAAGACTTGGTACCCCTGCACCTCAGCAGCACATTGTTGGTCTTGTGCCCGTATGCAGAAAATCAGACCATTAGTCGGCCTGACACCTTCCATTTTCTCATCAGCCAATTTCTGTTTGGGAGGGGTGGTTCATTAATTCTAGTAACTCCATGAAGAGGAAAAAACATTAGAGGATACAGTTTGCGATTCCCTATATCTTTTTGAAACTATGAATTGATGAGACCTCACCACATGGTTAACTTTAGACAATAAAGCAGCTTGCATGTAAATCCAAAAGCCTAACATGCGGCCTCTATGCACTTAAGACTAAGAACAAAAGACAGTGTGCCAAGCTCCATCAGTCCAGTTTGTATCTAGATACCCATCGGCAGAGACGTGTCTGAACTCAGTTTAGTTCCAGCAGAGTTGCTGTGACGTTACAGAGAATATAACTGCTGCACCATTCCGCGCTACATCGCTTTTCACCCAAATGTTAGGATTTCAGTGGACCTCGGTCTCAGTCTATTAAAGTGAAACTCTCGCCTAAATGTAACTTAGGCTTTATTTGTGAATGTGTATGTGTCAAACCATGTAAAAGCATAATTACGACGAAAGAGGCACTTTTAAGATTTTACGCTTTCGGGTCAAACTCATTTTGTGCTTGGGGCACTTTAGCGATAGCATCATTTTAAAAACACTAAGAAGGCTCGATACAACATGAAACTTTGCTTGTAATTTCACCAAGGTCACGAGCATTGAGAACATTGTGTACACAGAGTTTGCTAAAAAGAAAGTTTTTGAACAACTCACCTTAGCAGTAGTTTGTTCCGCTAGCCACCGTCATGGCAGCCAAGAAGTATCGAATCTCCGAATGCGACATAACCTGTCGCATTCCGCTACTTTTAAATCCCGCCTAAAACCTACCTCTTCTCACAAGCCTATGATCTCCCCTACCCATAACCACCTTCATTCCTGCCCTCTCCCCCTGACCCGCCCCTCTACACTCTCCTTCCACTCTTCTCACTTATCAGCCCCCCACTGCTCTTCAATCTATCCCTGCCACCTCTTGACTACTTGACTACTGTTGTACCTGTTTTGTCCATTTGTCTGTACCAGTGTTTTTTACTCTACGCCCCACCATTGCTTTTGCTCCCTGTTGTGCTTTGTGTTCTGTTATCTTTGTTTGCTATCTGTGTATTATCTTTGTCTGCTACTTGTG
Organism: Diplodus puntazzo; assembly: GCA_963678695.2. NCBI lineage: Eukaryota > Metazoa > Chordata > Actinopteri > Spariformes > Sparidae > Diplodus > Diplodus puntazzo. The sequence continues at coordinate 1,319,685 of OZ023171.1, forward strand.
TACCTATCTCTGTAAGCAACTTTGGGTCCTTGAAAAGCGCTATATAAATTAAATGAATTATTATTATTATTATTACTGTCTTCCGGCAAGAACTGTCCACGCGATATCTCACATGACATTTCTGGCTTTTGGTTTTAGTATTGTTTCTTATATGAGGCTCCTTTTTCAACTTCAAGGTCAATATTTTTTTTCTCTGACGACAAAACAATGAATTATCCGTGCATTTATATGGAACTAAGCTTTAGGAGCTGTCCACCTTAACTTCCACTTTTCTTTTTAGTAAACTGTGTACACAAACAATGTTCTCAATGCTCAAGTTCATGTGTAGAGACCCTGGTGATACTACGAGTAAAGTTTCATGTTGTGTCGAGCCTTCTTAGTGTTTTAAAAATAGCGATTTTGATGCAATCGTTAAAGTGCCCCAAGCACTCCCATTTAAAATGACTTTGACCCAAAAACGAAAATACGGTAAATCTTAAAAATGACTCTCTCGTTGTATTTATGCTTTTACACGAAGGTTTCACTCATATACACTCACGAAAAAAGCCTAGGTTGCATTTTGGTGAGAGTTTCACTTTAACTTGCTGGACAAGCCACAGCTTTGTGTTTGCTGAACATGTTTTAGATCTGGAGGAGACCGCATAGGGATGTAACGGTATGAAAATTTCACACCGCGGTAATAGTGACCAAAATTATCATGGTTATCGGTATACCCCGGTATTTTTAAAATGTCTTCAAAATATAGAAAACACTGATACACTGAAATAATTTCACCAAGATTTATATTTAAATAGATTAAAATAGTCCAAATCCAAAACCTTAACAAAACATTGCAAAATCAACATTAAAGTATAAAAAATGTATCAAAACTGTGCAAAATAGGTCATTGGGTTTTTGTGATGAGGCAGCCTGTTTTTGAAACCTGTCCTTTAATATCTGCATTACAGAGCCAGAATGAGATGTAGTGGCAGCAGCACTCGATTGGCCAGCAGACCCTCTCTGTGAAAAAAATGAATAGAACATGTCATTATAAATTATTGCTGTCATTGTTACTCAATACTAAGGGTGCAACCAACAGATGACAAAACTCACAATTTAGATCATATCACTTTCGTGAGAAACAGGTTGGATCATTTTTTAGATCAAAACAAAAAGGATTATTGTCAAATGAATTATGAATACTCTATTTTGGCTCTTATCTCTATCTAGACACTTGTTATATTCACCATTTTATATTATTCTGTATAGTCTATTCTACAAATAATCCACAAGTATTATATTTCTGATATTACTTATTGGCTGTCTGTCTCTCTGTCTGCCTGTTCGTCTGTTGCCAGTGGACTCGGTCAATCTGATTGGTTAAATGTCTGCTGAGCCACAGGTAGACGCTGCTCCGGTGAACGGAGCTGAGATGAAAGTCAGTCATCTCAGTCAGTATGGATTCACTAACTCTGTCCACCCACTACGTGTCTGTCTCAAATCCTCCTCACTGCAGCTCTGCATCAATATTTGGGGAATCATTACGACTTTAAAAATTGAAATCTACAATTAATAAGCGGTTCAGATAACGTGCCAAATTACAGATCAACTTCATTCAGTTATACCACTATCTGGTCAGTTTACATTAGTGACAACAGCAAATTAGACAGAGAAAACTCGACATACACACATCATGCACCTGAGCTTAAGGTTAGCTTATGAGTAAGTAAATTGGATGTGTTGCCGCCCCTCGCAACAACTTTCTTCTTGCAGCTCCTGCAGATAGGGCTGCCATCCTCAACCAGCTGTCCCTGAGCATTCTTATAATAACCTAAATACGCCCAGACTTCAGATTTGGTTCTCTTTGAAGGCGAAAAAATGCCTTGAGGACTACTATCACGTCCTCCTTCTGCCATGTCTTCTTCACTACATAACAAGCGCACGTTGTAAGCTGCGCCTGTGTAGTGAGACACGCTGGCTGTCATAGTCTTCTATGAGACAGACAGCAGCGATTGCGTTATTGAACGGTAAATATATATATATATATATATATATATATATATATATATATATATATATATAAAAAACACACCCAAGTACTTTTTCCGCTGTTATGGCATTATTACATTTTTCTTAATGTCAGTTTTGCATTTTGAGAGGCTGGGTGACAACGAAAAGCTGTGTATTACTTAGATAACTTTTACATTTTTGGAGGGAAAAGCTTAGTGTTCATGTTAAACTTTTCTTTTCATTACCATTCATCTGATGATCCAGTACTATTGATTCCCATGCAGCGTTTCCCCCAGTATTTTCTGAGACTGTGGCCCGGGGGGGTTGTCAGTTTGGGTCATCATACTGTAATATTTCTACTTATGTCATAGGCCATCATGAACTCTAATATTGTAAAGAAATGCTATTTTTATTATTTGTTTCAAGAGAGGAGTTATCTAAGTCAGAGTCCTGCACGGGTGAAAAATAATGTACTGTGTCGGACACAGATGCAGGACATGCGGACGCCTGGAGACGGGTCAGGTTTTACGATTGCCATTTTCAAGGCGTCACTTATCATCAGTCATTATTAGCGACACAAATGATAAGCATTTATAATTCATATGAGCTCATTCATGCGTGCTTGCGCCCTCCCAGAACTCATTCCCTCTACGCTGTCTTACTTTCACTTTTAAAAATTGCGTCCGTCCAATTTTCCTTCGGTCGTCGGTATCAATTTATAGCGGGTCGGCTCAGGTGCGGAATGTAAGTTGTGTCGGAAAACTGGTTGGATGCGGTCAATCACAGTCAATTACATGTAGGGGAAACCCTGCCGTGATTTGGCTTATACATTCCGATTCATCCATTAGCTTACCTTCGTGGTAGCACTAAGAGGTCTGCCGTGGTCCATTCAGCATCCACCTAGCAGCTAGCTCACTTCTTCTGATGAAAGTGGCCACCCCCAGGACCACATCGTGAAACATGATCATGTTAAGACTAAGAATACAGTGCATATGGAAAGTATTCACAGCGCTTCACTTTTTCCACATTTTGTTCTGTTTCAGCCTTATTCCAAAATGGATTCAGTTCATTTTTTTCCTCAAAATTCTACACATAATACCCCATAATGACAACTTAAAAATTCTTTGTTTGAGATTTTTGCAAATTTATTAAAAATAAAAAACTAAGAAATCCCTTGTACATAAGTATTCACAGCATTCGTGATCAAGCTAAAAATTGAGCTCAGGTGCATTCTGTTTCCACTGATCATCCTTGAGATGTTTCTACAGCTTATTGGAGTCCACCTGTGACAAATTCAGTTGATTGGACATGATTTGGAAAAGGCACATACCTGTCTATATAAGGTCCCACAGTTAAAAGTGTATGTCAGACTACAAAACAAGCATGAAGTTGAAGGAATTGTCTATAGACCTCTGAGACAGGATTGTCTCGAGGCACAGATCTAAGGGTTCAGAAACAATTCTGCTGCTTTAAAGGTCCCAATGTACGGAGCCCCAGACATGACATGGTCAAAAAAAAATTATATTTTGGCCACAATATAGCTATAACGTGCACACGGAATACTAATTTGTGGCCACGAAGTAGGTATAATGTGCGCACGAAATACTAATTAGTGATATTAATATAATTCCTGGACAACTGGGTAAGCAAATCGAGCGCACCTTCCCTAGAATACGCAATAGCCTACGTGATGTCCTTACTGTGAGTGTCTTACATTATTCTGTTCTGGTCAATATCTTGTTATCCGGCATTTAGGCAGTTATTTGTATATATATATATATATATATATATATATATATATATATATATATATATATGTATATATATGTATATATATATATATATGTATATATATGTATATATATGTATATATATACACTCTTGTTCTCCATGCCCTTTTCTTTTATTATTGTTTATTATTAGAACCCTTCTAAGATTGTGCCGGTTTATTATTTGGGTTCTAACCCCAAAGGGGTTGTGCCGGTTTATTGGGGTTCTTACCCCGAAGGGGTAGAACCCTTCTAAGATTGTGCCGGTTTATTATTAGGGTTCTAACCCCGAAGGGGTAGAACCCTTCTAAGATTGTGCCGGTTTATTAGGGTTCTAACCCCGAAGGGGTAGAACCCTTCTAAGATTGTGCCGGTTTTTTATTAGGGTTCTAACCCCGAAGGGGTAGAACCCTTCTAAGATTGTGCAGGTTTATTAGGGTTCTAACCCCGAAGGGGTAGAACCCTTCTAAGATTGTGCCGGTTTATTATTATTACTATTAATATTTGTTGTCTGCCGCTTGAGCTCAAATTCCCGTGAGCTGGAATGGGCCAGAAACTTGAAACTTGGCCCAATGATTGGAAATGATTTGCATAAACTTTTATTAAAATATGAGCCCAGTCAGCCAGATGGTGGCGCTGTAACGAAGGCTTGAAAATGCGTTTTTGGGAAGGCCACGCCCCTCACACCGTACGTCTAATTGACTTGAAATTTGACACACAAGTCCAGCTCCATGTGCTCTACAAAAAAGCCTCTTGGACCATGAAGCTCCGCCTACTTAGATTTTTTGCTAATTAGCATAATGTGAAAAACAGTAAAATGAATAGAACTTTTGAAAGATTGACTCTATCAACACCAAATTTGGTATATGGCTTCGGGGGATGGACAGACATATTTCTACTATAAATGAGCCAGATTCGTGAAAAAGCATGGCCGCCACGGACCAATGTATTGTCGCAATGGGCGGGGCTTAGACATGATTGGCCATAACTCCCACGCCCTTTGCCCTATCATCACAAAACTTGGTGGGTAGGTTCACAACTGTACTGGGAATCTGCCTACCAAAGCATGTTGAGCTCAACCTATAGGGGGCGCTATAAATTCTACACATGTGTATCTCAAAGACCTTTGGATGGAATTCCACCAAATTTGGTATGCCTGCTCTAGGGGCGAGTATTAACTAACATCTTGAGTGCCATGTTGATTGGTGAAAGTGGGCGTGGCCTGTTCGTCATTAACCATCATTGTTTGCGTTTTATTCATTTATAGCAAGCTGGAAGTACCCAGAGACACGAAACTTGGTACGTTGCATATAAATGATGTCCAAATGCTGCTCCAAAAATTTCATCCCGATCCGTCAGATGGGGGCGCTATAACACAGGGTGTGAACTTCAAAAGGCTCTCCCTGCCAAGCCATAAGTGCTATTGACTTGAAATTTTTCAAACATGTCCTCCTGATAGTCCTCTACAAAAAAGCCTATTGCACCAAGAAAGCTGCTATTACAGATTTTTTGCTAATTTGCATGATGTTAAAAACAGTAAAATGAATAGAACTTTTGAAAGATTGACTCTATCAACACCGAATTTGGTATATGGCTTTGGGGAATGAAAAGACATGTTTCTACTATAAATGAGCCAGATTGGTCAAAAAACATGGCCGCCACGGACCAATGTATTGTCACAATGGGCGGGGCTTAGACATGATTGGCCATAACTCCCACACCCTTTGTCCAATCATCACAAAACTTGGTGCGTAGGTTCACAACAGGACTCGTAATCTGTCTACCAAAGCATGTTGAGCTCAGCCTATAGGGGGCGCTATAAATGCCATTAGCATTTAGCTGAAAACCAAATTTGAAGAAATCTGGGGTTTATCATGCCTGTGTGTTGCACAGATCTTTGAGGGACACGGCGGCCGATGTCATCGACTGCAGGGGATGAGGGTCAGGGTGGCCGGTTTGAGGCAAAAGAGGTTAGAACCCGCGGGTTGCCGCTTGCGGCTATATTTAGGGTTCTAACCCCGAAGGGGTAGAACCCTTCTAAGATTGTGCCAGTTTATTATTATTATTATTTTTTGTTGTCTGCCGCTTGAGCTCAAATTCCCGTGAGCTGGAATGGGCCAGAAACTTGAAACTTGGCCCAATGATTGGAAATGATGTGCATCAACTTTTATTAAAAGATGAGCCCAGACAGCCAGACGGTGGCGCTGTAACGAAGGCTTGAAAATGCGTTTTTGGAAAGGCCACGCCCCTCACACCGTACGTCTAATTGACTTGAAATTTGACACACAAGTCCAGCTCCATGTGCTTTACAAAAAAGCCTCTTGGACCATGAAGCTCCGCCCACTTAGATTTTTTGCTAATTAGCATAATGTGAAAAACAGTAAAATGAATAGAACTTTTGAAAGATTGACTCTATCAACACCAAATTTGGTATATGGCTTCGGGGGACGACAAGACACATTTCTACTATAAATGAGCCCGATTGGTCAAAAAACATGGCCGCCACGGACCAATGTATTGTCGCAATGGGCGGGGCTTAGACATAATTGGCCATAACTCCCACACCCTTTGCCCTATCATCACAAAACTTGGTGGGTAGGTTCAGAACTGTACTGGGAATCTGCCTGCCAAAGCATGTTGAGCGCAACCTATAGGGGGCGCTATAAATGCAACATATGCGTATCTCAAAGACCATTGGACGGAATTTCACCCAATTTGGTATGCATACTCTAGGGGCGAGTATTAACAAATATCCTGAGTACCATGTTTATTGGTGAAAGTGGGCGTGGCCTATTCGTCATTAACCATCATTGTTTGTGTTTTATTCATTTATGGCGAGCTGGAAGGACCCAGAGACACGAAACTTGGTACGTTGCATATAAATGATGTCCAAATGCTGCTCCAAAAATTTCATCCCGATCCGTCAGATAGGGGCGCTACAACATAGGGTGTGAACTTCGAAAGGCTCTCCCTGCCAAGCCATAAGTGCTATTGACTTGAAATTTTTCAAACATGTCCTCCTGATAGTCCTCTACAAAAAAGCCTATTGCACCAAGAAAGCCGCTATTACAGATTTTTTGCTAATTTGCATGATGTTAAAAACAGTAAAATGAATAGAACTTTTGAAAGATTGACTCTATCAACACCGAATTTGGTATATGGCTTTGGGGAATGAAAAGACATGTTTCTACTATAAATGAGCCAGATTGGTCAAAAAACATGGCCGCCACGGACCAATGTATTGTCGCAATGGGCGGGGCTTAGGAATTATTGGCCATAATTCCCACACCCTTTGCACTATCATCACAAAACTTGGTGGGTAGGTTCACAACAGGACTAGTAATCTGTCTACCAAAGCATGTTGAGCTCAGCCCATAGTGGGCGCTATAAATGCCATTAGCATGTAGCTGAAAACCCAATTTGGAGAAATCTGGGGCTTATCATGGCTGTGTGTTGCACAGAGCTTTGAGGAACACGGTGGCCGATGTCATTGACTGCGGGGAAAGAGGGTCAGGGTGGCCGGTTTGGGGCGAAAGGGGTTAGAACCCGCGGATTGCCGCTTGCGGCTATATTTATTATTATTATTATTATTTGTTGTCTGCCGCTTGAGCTCAAATTCCCGTGAGCTGGAATGGGCCAGAAACTTGAAACTTGGCCCAATGATTGGAAATGATTTGCATCAACTTTTATTAAAATATGAACCCAGTCAGCCAGATGGTGGCGCTGTAACGAAGGCTTGAAAATGCGTTTTTGGGAAGGCCACGCCCCTCACACCATACGTCTAATTGACTTGAAATTTGACACACAAATATAGTTCCATGTGCTCTACAAAAAAGCCTCTTGGACCATGAAGCTCCGCCTACTTAGATTTTTTGCTAATTAGCATAATGTGAAAAACAGTAAAATGAATAGAACTTTTGAAAGATTGACTCTATCAACACCAAATTTGGTATACGGCTTCGGGGGATGGACAGACATATTTCTACTATAAATGAGCCAGATTCGTCAAAAAGCATGGCCGCCACGGACCAATGTATTGTCGCAATGGGCGGGGCTTAGGAATTATTGGCCATAGCTCCCACACCCTTTGCCCTATCATCACAAAACTTGGTGGGTAGGTTCACAACTGTACTGGCAATGTGCCTACCAAAGCATGTTGAGCTCAACCTATAGGTGGCGCTATAAATGCTACACATGTGTATCTCAAAGACCATTGGATGGAATTCCACCAAATTTGGTATGCATGCTCTAGGGGCGAGTATCAACTTACATCGTGAGTGCCATGTTGATTGGTGAAAGTGGGCGTGGCCTATTCGTCATTAACCATCATTGTTTGCGTTTTATTCATTTATGGCGAGCTGGAAGGACCCAGAGACACGAAACTTGGTACGTTGCATATAAATGATGTCCAAATGCTGCTCCAAAAATTTCATCCCGATCCGTCAGATGGGGGCGCTATAACATAGGGTGTGAACTTCGAAAGGCTCTCCCCGCCAAGCCATAAGTGCTATTGACTTGACATTTTTCAAACATGTCCTCCTGACAGTCCTCTACAAAAAAGCCTATTGCACTAAGAAAGCCGCTATTACAGATTTTTTGCTAATTTGCATGATGTTAAAAACAGTAAAATGAATAGTACTTTTGAAAGATTGACTCTATCAACACCGAATTTGTTATACGGCTTCGGGGAATGAAAAGACATAATTCTACTATAAATTAACCAGATTGGTCAAAAAACATGGCCGCCACGGACCAATGTATTGTCGCAATGGGCGGGGCTAAGGAATTATTGGCCATAATTCCCACACCCTTTGTCCTATCATCACAAAATTTGGTGCGACGGTTCGAAACAGGACTGGGAATCTGCCAAACAGAGCATGTTGAGCTCAGCCTATAGGGGGCGCTATAAATGCCATTAGCATGTAGCTGAAAACCCAATTTGGAGAAATCTGGGGCTTATCATGGCTATGTGTTGCACAGAGCTTTGAGGAACACGGTGGCCGATGTCATCAACTGCGGGGAATGAGGGTCAGGGTGGCCGTTTTTTGCCAAAAGAGGTTAGAACCCGCGGATTGCCGCTTGCGGCTATATTTATTATTATTATTATTTTTTGTTGTCTGCCGCTTGAGCTCAAATTCCCGTGAGCTGGAATGGGCCAGAAACTTGAAACTTGGCCCAATGATTGGAAATGATGTGCATCAACTTTTATTAAAATATGAGCCCTGTCAGCCAGATGGTGGCGCTATAAATAAGGATTTAAAATGCGTTTTTGGGAAGGCCACGCCCCTCACACAGTAAGTCGTATTGACTTGAAATTTGACACACAAGTCCAGCTCCATGTGCTCTACAAAAAAGCCAATCAGACCATGAAGTTCCGCCCACTTAGATTTTTTGCTAATTAGCATAATGTGAAAAACAGTTAAATGAATAGAACTTTTGAAAGATTGACTCTATCAACACCAAATTTGGTATTTGCGTTCGGGGGGTGACAAGACACATTTCTACTATAAATGAGCTAGATTAGTCAAAAAACATGGCCGCCACGGACCAATGTATTGTCGCAATGGGCGGGGCTTAGACATGATTGGCCATAACTCCCACACCCTTTGCCGTATCATCACAAAACTTGGTTGGTACGTTCACAACTGTACTGGGAATATGCCAACCAAAGCATGTGGAGCTCAACCTATAGGGGGCGCTATAAATGCTACACATGCGTATCTCAAATACCATTGGACGGAATTCCACCAAATTTGCTCCAAAAAACCTGCTCCAGAGCGCTCTTGACCTCAGACTGGGGCAACGGTTCATCTTTCAACAGGACAATGACCCGAAGCACACAGCCAAGATATCGAAGGAGTGGCTTCAGGACAACTCTGTGAATGTCCTAGAGTGGCCCAGCCAGAGCCCAGACTTGAATCCCATTGAATATCTCTGGAGGGATCTGAAAATGGCTGTGCACTGACGCTCCCCATCCAACCTGATGGAGCTCGAGAGGTTCTGTAAAGAGGAATGGGCAAAAAGGGCCAAAGATATGTGTACCAAGCTTGTGGCTTCATATTCCAAAATATTTTAGGCTGTTATTGCTGCCAAAGGTGCCACAACAAAGTATTGAGCAAAGGCTGTGAATACTTGTGTATAAGTGATTTCTTCGTTTTTCATTTTTAATAAATTTGCAAAAATCTCAAACAAACTTTATTTAAGTTGTCATTATGAGGTATTATGTGTAGAATTTTGAGGGAAAAAATTAATTAATCCAGTTTGGAATAAGGCTGTAACATAACAAAATGTGGAAAAAGTAAAGCACTGTGAATACTTTAAACAATGACAGACAACAAGAATGTGGGTTTGTGTGTGTGAACAAGAAAAACAAAAACAAGGGGCAGGTGATCCATGACACCGCGAACAACCAAATGAAAAAAAAAACTCAGGAGAAGGACCAAATTAGCAGCCAATTCGCAGACCATTAGCAGCAGCCACCGCAACCATCGTCAGCCACCGTGACCACCAGCAGCCGCCGCCATGACCACCAGCAGCTGCTGCCATGACCGCAACCATCGTCATCCGTCATGATCACCACCAGCAGCCGCTTAAAATAAAGCGCAGTAGCCTACATGAAAGAGAGTAACCATATTAATTTGATCATGGAATAGTACAAAAAATTAAGTGCAGCTAACAACACGTCACATAATGAAAAGTCAGTATGTCCCAAAATTTAATTAAATATTAAATGAAGTATTTATCACAAACGCCCCCTTATTTCCATTAGTGCTAGCAGCTAGAACTAGTCTTATATCACACACATAACCGACTAACGATGGCTGACATGGTCAGGTTCAGCAGATAAAAGCCAAAATAAATAAAACCCCTTGATAATACATGTAAATCCTGCCTGTTAGTTACCAAACATTATTAATATAAAAGTTGTTAGCGATTCATTACCGGACTCTAATGTTGCCTTCACAGCTGGCGAAGTTGCACTAACTAACTAGCTAGCAGGCAATGCTTGAAAATTGGTTGTAACAACCAAGATAAAATATAGATAATTATGCTGTGCATATACAAATGAAGACCAATATAAGCATCACAAAGGGCCTCTGATACAATATAGACAGTTGACAATTCAAAAGAGGTCGTTATTTCAGCAACTTACCTCTGGAACTATTCGATGCGCAGCAATATAAGTGAATGAGGTCCAGCGCCCAAATGACAGTGTTTGGAACTAATCCGAGCTCCATACCCCGGAAGTAGGCGGTTTTACAACAGATGTCTATGGGAATGTCGCCACTCTGTTTACTCTATCACTCTGGGCCAGACGTTGTCCCCACTTGTTTAAAACCACTCTTGGGGACAATCGTTAGCACCCTCAGAGGAGCATAGTAGCAATTTCACAGGATTGTGAATGATTCGAGACATTTAAGTATAACAAATGTGCATTAACTATAGTATAGAATGAAACAGATTTGTCTTTTAAATTCAAATTCATGTGGGTGTCATTTTATTTGAAGGGGTGTGCATAAAACTGACATGCAATATAAATAGAAAGCAATATGGCAGCCGAGAGCAGGGGTGGTTTGTCAGGCTCCACTCCTCTCTCCTCTTTTCGTTTACAAAACCTTTTTCTTTTTGCATTTTTGGCTCTGCAAACTTCTAACTCTTCAATTCAAAATGCTGGGGTAAAGGAAAACCAAGTCAGCAGCCAACCAAGGATACATTCCAAGAATAATCTGGAACCTGCTCCAAACAACTGCTATGGAGGATGTGGCTGCACATGGTTTCTTTGTCTATGGGTACTTGCACTTTGTCCGGGATTCCTCCAGGTTTGCTGTACAGGTACACAATTGCCCAGTATTTCGCAACAGCGGTGTGGAGACAAAAAGATTGCTTATTCTTGGCTTCTGCTTTGTTCATGGCTTCTCTGTGTCCCCCTTAGTCAGTGTTTTACATCAACTGAGCAATCTACAGGCACTTTTTCCAGATGATAAGTTACAATATATACTGGACACTTCCAAACTTAACTTTTTTGGACATGGATACTTGATCATCTATGCGCTATTTTGGCAGAAAGATCACCTTCTTTTTGGAGTAAACAAGATCAAACAACAACACACCAAAGGAAGAAATAAAGGATACATTTTGTTTTTTTTATTATTTATGCTGTTACTAAGTGGTGATATCCAGCTGAATCCTGGTCCATCAATTAACAACATTGGCCACACAGTAACAACAGGAACTGTCACTTGCCAAGGTGTGGACACTCAGCTGAACACAATGATTGCTGGATCGCTGGAACCCTCACTGATTTCAGCAGATACAAGTGTCTGCTTCAACCTAGTTCCTCAGCTGGACTCAATCACTGAAGGGAGCCTGATTATACCCCAAGAAATCAAGCAGAGCAGAAGCTCCTCCCCTTATGGATTAGAATGTTCAATTTTAAATGTGGTTTTGTCACCCAAAATGAATTTTAATATAATTGTCTTGTACAATCCACCTAAACACAATGTAACCTTCTACCAAAATGTTGATGATTTGCTTAAAGCATTAAATCATAGATCAGAGAACATTGTACTTGGAGATTTTAACATAAACTGGCTGGACAAAAACTGTAAGCAAAAACTTAAAACAGTTATGTCCAAACATAAACTACACCAAATAATTAAAGAGCCGACTAGAATCTCTAAGACAAGCAAAACTCTTATAGACCTTATTCTTACAGACAAACCTGACAGAGTGTCAAAAACATATAACTTGCTAACAGGTTTATCAGATCATAATATGATCCTGATAATTAGGAAACTTACTAAAAAACGTCTACAGAGACTTTCCTTCAAACAGAATCATAATTACATGCTAACAGGAATCCCTAAACAAAAAGTCAATCAATTTGAACATGAATTAAAAAATCTAAATTGGGATAATGTCTTGCAAACTATTGACACAGACAGATGTTGCGATATTCTTACAAATACTATGGCAGATGTAATCCAAAAGTTTACTTGCCCTTTTAAGTTGAAGCATAAACGAACTCTGTCATGGATAAATAATGACATTTATCAGTTCATGAAGAAGCGGGATCATGCATTAAAAAAATCATTGTCCACAAAATTACATACAGATACCCTCATTTACAAGGGGCTACGAAACCAGGTTGTAACTGAACTAAGAAAGGCAAAAACAAATTATTTCATGCAACTAATAAATGATTCGGGTGGGAACAGTTCATGTCTTTGGAAACATATCAATACACTCTTAAACCGTAAGCCAAAACAACATGGAGAAATAAAGGAACTTAGTATTAAAGGAATGATTTCCACTAACATCAAGGAAATAGCTAATGAATTAAATACATACTTCATACAATCTGTAGATGAATTTACATCAAACTTCCAAAAAACTATCAACACAGATGAACTTAACTTAGATTTTCAACAATTACAAAACTTAAACAACATAACTAATAGTCAGGCTTCCCACTTTAACATCGAACAAACTGACTACACCAAAATTCAAAAAAATTATAATGCAATTATAAAAAAAAACATAGTGCCATTTTGATAAGCCCATTACTTCATCTGATAAATTTGTCCATTAAAGAAGGGAAATTTCCACAAAGTTTTAAAATGGCTATCATTACCCCAATTTATAAATCTGGTGCATTAACTGATGCCAGTAATTATAGACCGATATCAATTCTCCCAGCAATGTCAAAAGTACTTGAAAAGGTCATCGCTAATCAGTTAATGACCTATCTTGAAAACAATCAGCTTTATCATTCTAAGCAATTTGGATTTCGCAAAAAATGTTCAACCAAGATGGCATTGTGCCACTTCATTGAGAGAATAAAATGTTCTCTTGACAATGGAAATGTGGTTGGAGCAGTGTTTTTGGACTTGAAGAAAGCCTTTGACGCTGTAAGTCATGAGGTACTTGTCAGTAAATTAAGACATGAATTTAATTTTTCTGCTCTCGCTGTTAGTTGGCTTAGCTCATACTTGGAATATCGACAACAGTGTGTTCGCCTACAGAATGTGAAAACATCTTTTCTGAACAGTAAGACTGGTTTGCCACAGGGATCAGTTTTATATAAATGATTTGCCTACCATTTGTACAGACACTGAATGTCAGATGTATGCTGATGACACAGTGTTTTATGTTTCAGCAAAGAATCCCTGTCAAGCTGCAGAGATTTTAAGCAGACAGATGGTTACTGTTTCAGAATGGCTACAAAGGAATCACTTAACACTTAATCACAAATAAACGGTATCAATGTGCTTCTCAATAAGAAAGAAAGCCCTAGAGACATTTTACATCACTATCGATAGTAAAGAAATTGAGGTGGTAAATGAGTTTAAATATTTAGGTATAACTCTAGATCCTCAACTTAAGTTTGACGCACATATAAAGAAGCTATCTAAAACTGTAAAAACTAGTCTGAACTGTTTTAGACTTATCAGGTCATGTCTCTCTTTTAAGGCATCCCATCTATATCTGCATGCCATGGTTCTTTCACATTTGTCCTACTGCATCAATGCCCGGGGCCAGGCCACTGACTCAGCTACTAGACCTCTATTCTCACTCTATAAACAAGCTTTAAAATTTTTAGATCAGAAGCCACAAAATGGCACCATTGCAAAATTATTGAGAAATATAATTTGTTGACTTTTTCCAATTTTCTAAAATTCTCTTTTCTGAAAGTTGTCTTTAAGTGTGTAAATGGCCTGGCCCCACAAGCGGTGTCTCAGATTTTTAAAAAGACAGACAACTGTAAGACAATGACAAGGAGCATAACTAAGCAAAACTGTGAAGTTCGAAGAGCAGGACAACATTTGGCCAATCATCTTTCTCAGTGCAAGGTATACACCTATGGAATTCTTTACCATCAGAAATTAAATTCCAAACAGAATTAAAAACGTTTAGTTTGAAAGTTAAACTGTGGCTCAAGCAGCAGCAGAAATGTGAACATTAACTTCTTTCAAGTCATTGCCTAAATTTAACTTGTATTTTAATCTGAAATTTATAACTGCAGCTGTGTTTATTTGAACCTATTCACTGTATTATCCACTGCTTTTGTATAATTGCATTTATTGTATTCAGAATATTTTATTCTATTTTAAAGCCTGACCAGGGACAAAGACTGCAAATAAGCTGAAGCTGGACGTTTTATGTGCATCACATTTTCCCATTTGTTTGTGGCAATGTTGTATGTATCGTCCCTGTTAAATAAACATTAAAATAAAAACAAAATGACGCCTGTGATGATGATGGAGGAATCTTGAATGTTGTTGCTCATGTCATTATGTCATTTTCATAGGGTAGTGGTTAATTTACAAAATGACACTTAGTGTAGTGCTGGGCGGTATACCGGTTCACACCGAATACCGGTGTATATTTTCGTTATGATATGAATTTTTAATATACCGCCATACCGTTGTAATGGAATAAACAACGTTCGGAATGCTATGCTGCGCCGCGCGACACTGTTTCAGACCGGACCCTTTTCAATGTTGCGCTTCTAAACAGGTATGGTGCGACTGCGAAGGCAAACAGTAGTGCTCTGGTGTTGAGTTACGGTGAAGATGGATAGGATAGACATTGCAGATCATGACTTCACCCCCTGACGTCAAGATGAGCAACTGGAAAGCCGCTGAGATCCGGGAGATGCTAGTGTCTCCTCGTCTCTGTAACTGTTTGGTTGTGTCCGCTACTTGTGTGGCGGCAAGCTAGGAACGGTCGCTACTTTCAAATTAAAAGCCCCCCGCTAAGAACCCAGTCCTAAACTACAATGGGGTGCAATGTAAAGCTCTTATTTTGAAGACAAATTCCACCTGCTTCCTGTTAGCTGTCTGTTGCTTGAGGCAGCAAACAGAGGGGGTGGTGCACTAGGCCGCACGCTTCCATTACTAGCGGGGGTTTAACATCGGCGTGTGTTTGACTGAGGAGGCGAGAATATGGGCCACGGATCTATAATTAAATAAATATATCAAATGTCGCCACATTTCTACCGATACATATGTTGTACGTCACTGTTCACACCGAACTTCGTGCTTCACGTCACGTCACATGTTTACGCCGACCCCAGTGGCAGCTTTTTGGGAAAGAAGGAATGAGAAACTGGTTGAGAGAGGAAAATTACACCTCCCTTAAAGATAGACAGAGTGCTGCCTTTACCTTGCAGCAAATGTGCTGCCTTTTCTATCTAAAAGGGGCTAGTAATGCCTCTCTCAACCAGTAGAAAATGCTATGAACACCTGACTATGCATGAAAAAATACCGTCATATACTGTGAAACCGTAGAAAAATACCGTGATATACATTTTTCGTCATACCGCCCAGCACTAACTTAATGACAATAGTTGTAAATATTCATCAAGATTCCTTCATGACAGCTGTCAAGTTATACATTAGAAGACTCTGTTACGGCCTGTCAAGCTCAGTGGTGGACGTTTTTGGTGTCCATTTCTGTTTATTGTGCTTGCAGAGGTGCAGTGAGAGGCTGGGTGGAGTTTCACATCACTGGAGCTGCGAACGCACACCTGCGGCAGGTGGGTAATCAGTGCCTGCTTAAAAGCTTTGTTCTTCGTGCTATCTGCTGCCAGATGACTTTGCTACACAGAAGTGGTATATGGCTCCTGCTAAGTCGCTTTAAAAAGCAGCTTATCAGTGTTTCTGTGTGTCCTCTCTCGGACTTAATTATCATGCATTCCCAGCTACCAGTGGCCCTACACCCTGCAACCCAGCTCACTACACATCTGCAGACGGCATCCCCGCCTTGAGCTCAACCCAAGCCTTCACACACCACCTGGTCCACCAGCGCCACAGTGAGCAACCCCTCCTCCATTCCCCTCTCCGACGGACTCTCTAACCAGAGTTTTTCAAGTCAATAAATCTGCTTGCGCTCTACTCCTGCCTCGCAGGGGAAACAATCATACCAGAACCTATAATTCTATTACTGATATGCAAAATACATTTCGGAGCCATGCAGTACATATAAACATTTTTAAAAGTTGTCTTTGTTTTTGCTTTTGAATTTCTCATAATAACCCTAACCCTAACCCTCAAAGTTCTGGTTTGTACAACACATATTTTATTTTTGGACTTTAACACCAACCCCTTTTTTAAGGAATTTCCGCCTATTTGCATACCCAAATTAAAAAAGCTTATAACAGAAGAGGGTCAAAATGCAAGTGTGATACTTAATTTGAAAGGTGATAACTTTTCGTTTCTGGAAACATGCTTGTTTATGGCTACAAAACAAACAAGTATATTAGTTCAAACATAGCTCCAAAACATGTTTTTGTATTCGGCTCTAATAATTCATATTTGAAAAACAATAACTAGGACATGCTTAATGCCATAATTATACCACATCAGCACATACCTTCTATATATTGTTGGCTACATCTGTGTAAAACTTAGAAAAGTAGGGACTTTCTATGACTCTGTGGTGGCATCAGCCATTTTCTATGGAATAGTCTGCTGGGGCAGCAGCATCTCGGCAGCATGTAGGAAGAAACTGGATACACTTATCAAGAAGGCCAACTCCATCATGAAGCTGCTGGTGAAGGAGTGTGAAGGAGTCTCACCCTTGCATGTAACTATCACAGTACTGGACAGATCCTTCAGTGATACACTGATACACCCCAAGTGTGTGAAGGAGAGGTATCGCAGGTCCTTCCTTCCTGCTGCTGTCAGACTTTACAACCAGCACTGCTCCTAGTAGACTTCACTCTGCATTGTGCAATACAAACTCGAAACATAACTCATTTCTCATCTTTGGTTTGATCAGTTTTTGAAAACCCATATTTATTATTTGTAAATAACAATACACTGCTAAACTGTTTATAACTATACTGTTAACACTGTACAATATTATGTATATACAAGTCTATTCAATTTACCTTTCTATTATGTTGTTTATTTTGTACTATTATTATTATTGTTTATAATTACTGTCCTGTGGCTGCTGTGACAAGTAAATTTCCCCATTTGTGGGACAAATAAAGGAAATCTGATTCTAATTCTGATTTTAGTTGTTGTGTCACTGGCACCACCAAGTGGCCTTTACTGGCACTTGTGACACTGGAAAACATACTGAGCCCTTTTATGACCATAAAACCTTTTACCTAGGGATGCACCAATAGCACTTTTTTGAGACCAGGTACAAGTACAAGTACTTACATTTAGGTGCTTGCCGATACTGAGATGCTCCTTTGCTCACTTTCTGACAAATTAAATATACAAGATGACAACAACTTTGTGTTCTTCTGAACAAGCATGTGAAATGTGCCACACATTTCACTTACATGTAACCTTTGACACATTCAGTCAATTTCAGTATCACACAACATACAACTGTAGCAGAACTACTAAAATTACACATATTAGCGCTGTCTGTAAAGACTAAATCTTTTTTGGAAAAGGGAGAGGCAGATTATTTTTATGGAAAGAAGCTTCTTTGTATTATTATCTGTGTTTTCATTTACAATATGTGACACTGAGCTTAACAACCTTTCCCCCAGACCCTCCTGCTTGTCTGCCTTTCCTCCAGACACCAGCTCCAGCATCACCATTTTCTTGGCCTCTGTTACAAAGTTGAAGTTCTGAAAAAGTTCTCTTTTTTTTTACCTTTATTTTCTTCTAGAGGGGGCCAAAAAGGAAGTGGAACTGCTTCAATTACTAAGGACACCATGTTCTCAAATGAAGTCTTTTTAACAGCTATGTATCATTTGAGTACCATGCCTTTGTTTTTAGCAGCCCCCCTCATCCTCTGGATGACAGTCTACAGACCACCCCAGTATTTCACCTCTTTTAACAGTAAATTCTCAGAGCTATTATCAATTACTCATACCAATTACAACAGACTCTTAATAACCGCTGATTTTACACATGGACAATTCTTCAGACCCAATGTCCAGAGAATTCTTTAACCTTTTACATTGCCTAGATTTTAAACATGTCACACAGCTGACCCACAGCAGGGGGTGCACCCTGGACCTGATCATAACCTATGGCCTGTCCGTTGGTGCGCCCTCTGTTGTGGACCTAGCTGTGTCTGACCGCTTTTGTGTGTTTTTTACAATCACCAGTTTTAACCAGCAGGAGGCCCCAGTGAGAACGGTGGGGAAATGCTACCTAACTTCTGAAGTGGCTGCAAATTTTATCCGGATTTCACAGAGCACTCCTTTTTTTCCTTTTTTTTGATCAAAGTCTTTTAATTTTCCAATTTTCTAATTATACAGAACAATACAAACAATACAAAACTACATGAACAGACACAATCTGAACAAACAAAACATGAACCCTTCCCAGCCCATCCCCAAAATACCAGACCAATGTTGGAATACATATACATATAGCCAGATATTTAAAAAGAAATAAAGAAAAGTAAAACATGATGCATTTACAAAAAAATATTCTGTCAATTCTATTAGCAATTTCACAGGGTCACATATTTACTTTACATAGTTACATTAGTTATTCAATAAAGTTGGCAGCAGCCTCACTTTCAACAAAGGATATAAATGGTTGCCAGGTAGAATAAAATTTCCCAACAGATCCTCGAATGGTATACCTGATTTTTTCCAGATGGATATGACACATGACCTCTCTAATCCAATGCCCATATGCTGGAGGTTGAGAATCTTTCCGTTTAGAAAGAATAAGCCTTCCGGCTTATTTACATCGGTCACAAGTTGGATCCAAATCTGGTTTGAACTTAGACAATCTCTCCTTGGACCAGTGAAGATGATGAACAATTTTGAACTGTACCACAGCATGTCTTAGGCATACAGAGGAGGAGTAAATCCTCTGAGTAATTTTTTTGCCAGACAGGCTCTGAAATAGGTTCCTCTAAGTCTGTTTCCCATTTACGTTTAAGAGCCTCCTGATTGGTCACTTGATGTGAATTGAGCAGTGTATAAATTCTACTGATAATTTGTTTGGTGACTGTAAAACATTTAAAAATTGAGTCAAGAAGTGACATGGAAGGACATAAGGGAAAACTGTCTGAGTTAAATATAGCAAAACTTCTGACTTGAAGATACCTGACAAAAATTGACGTATGAATATGAAGTTTTTGCGATAACTGTTCAAAGGAGACAAACTTATTTTCTATGTAGAGGTCGTATAGTGACTTTATTCCAATTTGTGGCCATGAATCAAAGGCATCATCAATTACTGATGGAATAAACATGTGGTTTTTCGTCACTGGAGCTGCAAGCAATAGCCCACTAATGTTGAGAGATCGTCTAAACTGGTTCCAGATCTTCAATGTATGGATAACAGTTGGGTTAGATGAAAAGTTAGAAATGGGCTTTTTGAAAGGTAGTTTAGAGCACAGCAAAGCTGCAGGCGAGGTATGTTCAATTGAGGCCTTCTCTAATACCAACCAGCTAAGGCTATCAGCATCACTCCTCCTCCAATACATCAGCATTCTAATATTAGCAGCCCAGTAGTAATACCTGAAGCTTGGGAGTGACATGCCTCCCATTGTACGGGGCAGCTGTAAAATGTTTTTATCAATCCTTGGTTGCTTCTTATTCCATATGAAGGCTGATATCTGACTGTCCAAATTGTAGATAAAAGAATTTGTTATAAAACTGGAAGACTTTGAAATAGATAAGAGAAATTTGGGAAGCACACTCATCTTGATTGAATTTATCCTTCCCCCTAACGAAAGAGGGCATCCCAGCGATCTAAATCTTGTTTGAGACTTAATAGAAGAGGTTGATAATTAGCCTTGTAGAGATCCTTGTAATTACGTGTCACCCATATACCCAAGTATCTACATTTTTTAGGGCTAATTTAAAGGGAGTTGGCCCAATATCTTTCCCATCAGAAGAGGTGATAGGCATCAGCTCACTTTTCTGGAGGTTGACTTTATAGCCAGATATACTTCCAAATTTCGCAAGCAAGATCAGTAATTCTGGAATGCTTGAGAGAGGATCCGAGATAAACAGCAACATGTCGTCCGCGTATAGCGATACTTTATGCTCTGAGCCTGCCCGCTGAATCCCCCTGATCGTGGAGCTCTGTCTTAAAGCTATCGCAAGTGGTTCGATTGCAATTGCAAATAGGAGTGGAGAAAGGGGGCACCCCTGTCTTGTACCTCGTTGCAACTTTAAGTATTTGGATATATTATTATTAGTGCGTACTGCAGCCATTGGAAGGGTATATATAATTTTGATCCAAGAGATGAACTTGGGGCCAAATTTAAATGCTTCCAGGGTCCTAAAGTGGTATTCCCATTCCACGCGGTCAAACGCTTTTTCAGCGTCAAGCGAAAGTATCAACTCATTGTTACCATGGTTAGGTGGAGATGGGCCATACAAAATATTAAATAGGTGCCTCGTGTTAAAGAAACCGGAACCGCTTTCTCAAGGCGGCGAGCTAACATTTTTGCAAGGATTTTTGCATCTGTGTTCAGGAGGGACACAGGGCGATATGAGCTGCAATTAAGAGGGTTTTGTCCTTTTTAAGCGATAACGAAATAACTGCTTCATGCATAGAAGGAGGTAGAGATCTTGAAAGGAGGGATTCTTCAAACACTGATAGTAATAAAGGGGAGAGCTGATTCTCAAATTTTTTGAAAAATTCTGTTGGAAAGCCATCTGGCCCTGGGGATTTGCCACTTTGAATGTCTCTGATTGCTGAGATTACCTCCATGACTTAAAGATCCCTCTCCAATTCAATAACTTACTCAGAATTTACAGATGGTATATTCAGGGCCTTAAAGAAATCCTCCATTTCAGATGGATCAGTAGTTAAGTCAGAGGTGTACAGTAACTGATACTTACTAAAATGGGAATTGATTACTTTATTATCAGTACTTTTTATACCCTGATCATCATGTATTGCTGGGATTGTTTGATTAGCAGATTTTTAGCGCGGCTGATGTGCATGCACTCGCATGCATAGCCTTTTCCCCATGCTCATAGTAGCCATGTCTTGCTTTGGAAATGAAATATTTAGCCTGTCGAGTAGACAGGTTATCAAACTCTGTCTGTAATGTCATACAGCTTTTAATTAAATCTGCTGAAGGGGAATGGCTGTATATCCTGTCCAATTCTAGGATTTCGTTTGTTAACTGTTTAAGGCATTCTTTGTTTGTCTTTTTTTTGTTGGCACAATATTAAAATATTAATTTGACCCCTTAAGTATGCCTTTAATGACTCCCAGATAGTGGAGAACAACATTCCTGGAGTTTGATTAATCTCAAGAAAGAACTTAATTTCGGATGATATAAAACTTATAAACTCTTCCTCTGAGAGAAGTAGAGCATTAAGTCGCCATGGGCGATAGATGGGCTCTGTGTCAGGAATGAGTATTTTCATACTCAGAGGCCCATGATCCAAAATAACTATGGCTTCGTAATTGCATTCCACTATAGAATGTAAAATTCTCTCGTCGAGAAAGAAATAATCGATGCCCGAATATGTTTTATGGACTGGGGAGAAGAAAGAATAGGCCCTTGAAGTGGAATTACGAAACCGCAACACATCAGCTACTCCATAAGTCTCAAGAAATAGATTGATAGATTGAGCGGATTTGGTCAGGGGTGTTGTCCCGGGAGTACTCCGATCAAGAGATGAGAGTACACAATTTATATCTCCTCCAATTATAAGACTATGCGTTGACATGTTTGGAAGCAGAGAAAAGAACTTATTAAAAAACATAGGATTGTCCCAATTTGGCGCATAAATACAGGCGAGTATGACTGGGAATGTGTATAGTTCCCCAACCACAAAAACATATCGCCCAGCTGAGTCAGCCTGTACACTAGACACTGTAAATTGTACATTCTTACTGATCATAATAGCCACCCCTCTTGCCTTGGACTGGAAGTTGGAATGAAATACCTGACCTGCCCACCTCCTGCTGAGACGCAGATTATCAACTAAACATATACGGGTCTCCTGTAGAAATGCAATATCTGTGTTCAGCTGTTTTAAGTGTGTAATTATTTTTTTAAATTTCACTGGTTGATTCAAAGATTTGACATTCAAGCTCACACATTTAACTGAGTGACCACCATACCTTCTAACATTATTCATGCTGGCCATGCTATGTACCTCCTAGACTTTGTTCTGTATATGCAACCCATTGATAGAAAGACAGACTAAAAGAAAATAACACCAATGTAAAAGTCTGGCAAAGTAAATCATAGAAATAGACAGGTCCAGCATAAATTCCCACCCCATCACCTACATGAACTTGGTGATTACAGTATCCTCCAAGAAAAAATCCACACTTGTTATGGGGGAATATAGCCCTGATTACACAGGTTTCCGCCCAGCCTCTCAAATAAAAAAAAACAACAAAAGAAAAACATTTATACGAGTAATAAAAAGAAGATAGGAATCAGTAAAAACAAATAAAGAGAGAAAAATAAATTTAATTAATTAATAAAAAAATAAAAAATGAAAAAATTCCCAAGTGTGACACAGATGCACAACTATGGGCAGCCCTCAAGTGAGTGAACCACAATGTTGGAGCCAACTTCACTCCTCGGAACCCAGTCGCTCCTTATCAGCATATAGTGTAAATAGTCCACTAGCAACTGGGCTCAGAATAATACCCCTTTGTACAAATCTGAACATAAAGTACCAGCCTACAAAAACATTATATGAACCGATCAGTAGTCCGGGAAAAGCGGCCCGGGCTTTAGCCATGCTTGTAGTGTAGTCAGGGAAGATGGTGATCGGATCTCCGTTGAAGCGAAGTGGGCCCCGAGTGCCAGCGCTGCGCAGCACTTCTGCACATTCATGGTAAAAATGTAGTTTGGCGATGATGACCCAGGGCTTACCGCCTGGTTTTGCCAGTCCCAGGCTCCGATGTGAACGATCGATCAGCAGCTCCTTTTCAAGCTGTAGTGCCTCAGTTAACAGCTTAGCAACCAATGTAGTAGAGCTTGAGCCAGGCATTTCGGGGACGCCAAGGATCCTTATGTTACACCTCCTCATTCGCCCCTCTATATTCTCACATTGCTCCTTCAGTCCTGTTAATTCTGTTTTCAGATCTCTCACTGTATTTTGCAGAGTAACCACCTCGTCCGACCAAGTGTACAGGTCGTCCTCCACTTACTTGACTTGACAGCCTTCACGTGGTCGATCTCCGTGTGGAGCGATGCAGTGCTATTTCTTATTTTGGTTTTCACCGCTTGCAACTCACTCTTGAGAAAGGCAAAGTCTTCCGTACGAGTATTTTTCAGCTCCGTCTTTATCACCGCTGAGATTTCTGCTTTTAGCGAGAGAAGAATTTCAGACTTCAGAGCTGAAGTATCCATGTCGCCAAAATCCGGTGGGGATGGTGACGATCCACCTGAGCGTTCGGAGCCACTTCGGTCCGAGGAGGCAGTGGGCCTGGTGTTAGAGGCTCCGGTAAATTTGTATTTTCGTAGATTCGATGCCATCTGTGCACTTAGGCGTATTGACTTCAATTTAAAGTTAAATACTGAGACTTTTCACGGATCAGTATGGTGAAATGTTCAGGAAAGAAACTAAATTAAAACAGGCTTGGCGGGAGCCCATGCACCTTACTCCATTGCCATCCAGCCAAGCAATGGCGAGGCTAGCCCTTTTTTGGGTGGGCTCAAGCCCATCCAAAACTTGCCTTAGCCCATCCTATCGTTTAGTCCACAAATCATATATCCTGGGCTCCAGACTGCAACCAAGTGAATCTGGGAGTTAGAATGACAGCTGGCAGGCCAATGTGTGTGAGATGGGCAAGGACTGGCACTGTAAGTGGCTAATGTGTGAAGGGGAAGGGTCTGAAAGTTGTTCCGAGTGCAGAAGGAGAAGGTTTCACTTTCAGCGAACAATGGCAAAACGAACTCCTTGATTCTACCAGATACGTGTCCACTGCCTGGCGGAGCTGAGCTGGTTTTTCACTTTAGATAATGTCTTAACTTCCACCAGGTCCGCTGCCTTGGACTTTGGCGGATGCCGGAGCAGGACGCGGCAATTCAGCTGAATTTACCACCGAGCAGACAGAAAGTCACGCACAGGAACATCCGGTTATTTTTCAAAATAAAACACTCCGTGCTGACACCAGCACACAAATCTCAAAAAAGAGACAATCACAAGCTCTTCTAGTAATCCTTCAGTTGGGAACACTTCGTGTTGTTGTTTTTATAACACACACCTATAACTGTGGCACTGCAAAACCGGATCGGAGCACTATATTATAGACAGACAGCTGTGGTCAATTGAGCCTTCTCCTCAGTTTACATTAACTAATTTTTGGAGAAAAGTTGATCATTGTTCATCCATAATCATTAATGTTATACATCATAGGTTTAGGAAGATATTAGACTCTCATCCGGTGAAATGGCTGATTTAGTGGGGGGATTGTATGTCAGTGGAACTAGATCATGGTTGGATAATCAAAGAGTCTTTATATATATGCTTTCATGAAAAACCTGTCAGCTGCTTCCTGGGGGCTGAGCCCCCCCAATGGTCAGTAAAATCACTGACATCAGATCGAGACTTTACCTCAACAGATTTTAAATGCCTACACATCCGTATCATTGAGTTTTTAGTCAGGACCAAAAATTGAAAAAGTCCCTTAGAAAACAAGTTGGTAGGCATTTTTGAGGAAAAGCACTTTATGCATTGTTTCTTTATGATCTTTTAGTGCTGAATCCATTTCTGTCAGTTGCCCAGCTGTAAAAGTTACCGTTTAGTCATAATTATTGATTAATTAGCATAATTATTGATTCATCGCCCAAAGTTAGAAATGGCTATCAATTTCCTATTTGTTAATATTCTATATATGATTGTTTGGTATCACTGTAAAGGGGACCTTCTAGCCTTTCATTTAAGCCCATGGTTCTATCTTTGTGACAAACACAGAGGTCACATAACCTTTTTAAACCATAAATTACACACATTTTCCAACAATTTTTGCCTAAACTATATAGTTTCTTTTATCCCTGTGGGATCAAGGGATATCATGGACCCAAAAGCCAACAATCTCAATACTAAATGGACTTTGAGGATTCAGGAAATGTATGATATACCCATACTATTTCTTTGTAAGAGGTTATTGTGAGCCTTAAAATAGTAGTAACTGGCTCAGGCCCATTCACCTCCATTCATTCTCTGGACCAGCATTACGTAAAAAAAACCCCACACCAATTGTATAGATGTAATGATATACTAATGCAATAATAATCAAAGGCCAGGTAGACATTTTTCATCCTTTTAATTAATCAGTAAAATTTACTGAACATAGTAACTAATTACAATTACATTATTAATCATTAATTACAAATATGAATAGTAATGATTGTAGTGGCCGTTTGTCAAAAAATAAACTTAACTAAAACTTATCAAAATCAAAAAGGACCACTTTGTATGCAGGCAAGTCATAATGTCCAGTCAAAGCTCTTATTTTCTTCTTCATGATTTATTTTCCGAAAAACAAGCAAGCAAAACAATAAAACAAACAAATTTTGTTTCCTGTGTGCCTCTCTTGCGCTGGTAAAAAACCATGTGCCCACCCAGGTGCATTCTGGTCCTCCACCTGCATTCATCCCTATATAATCTCTGGTGCCCAGTGCTACCCAATTTACAAAGCAGAAACAAAAACAAAAAACAAAATAAGCTAGACAAAATAATAATATTTACCTCAAATTACAAGTAATAAAAAATAATGTCATGAATTGAATCAAAATAAAACTATACTAATCAAACATTATCAATAACAAACAAATAAGCAAATGGCTCCAACACTCCGGCCCCTAATTGTGCCTATATCATAATTACCATTACATTACCAAGAGAGGAGCTTTTTCCACAATAAGAACTATGAACAGAGCAGCCCTCTATAGTTCTAGTTATAGTTGAACCTACAATGAATAAAAAGAAAGAAGATAGAAAGATTAATAAAGAAAGAGAGATAGACAAAGAGAGAAAGAGATGACGATCAGTCCATGATGCTAGACTGCTGCTTCCAACAACAGACAGAGCTTCGTCACAGGCCTCTGCAGAATGCTGGTCCTTGTTTTAAGGTGCACCGAGCGAACCAGGCCCTTTGCATCTGGTCTGGCATCCAAAACTTTCCCCATTGTCCAAGATTCTCTTGGCATCCACAACAAGGACAATGTCTCCAGGAGTGAGGCTTCTTCTTGGCTTTGTCCATTTGTGTCTCTCCTGCAGCATAGGTAAGTACTCAGAAGTCCACCTTTTCCAAATGAGTTGAGCCATGTACTGTATTTGCTTCCACCTTTTCCTGGTGTATAGATCACTTTGGTCAAAAAGTTCTGATGGCATGATTGGTTTCCCCTTCAACATTAGAATGTGATTTGGTGTGAGCACTTCAAGGTCATTCGGGTCATCTGAGACCTTTGCAATGGGTCTGTTATTTAGAATTGCCTCAGCCTCACAGAAAATGGTTTGAAGCCCTTCATCATCCAGAATTTGCTGTTTCAGAACTGAGGTGAGAACACTCTTCACTGAATGAATCAGACGCTCCCAAACACCACCCTGATGGGAAGCTGCTGGTATGTTAAAGCTCCAATTTATGCCACCCTTGACCAAAGCTCTTTAAATTTTGCCATGATTTAAATCAGCCAGACTTTCTTTCAGCTCCCAATTGGCTCCAACAAAATTTGTGCCGTTATCAGACCTGATAGATGAGACTGGTCCTCATCAACAGATAAACCTCCGAGTTGCATTTATACAGGAGTCTGCATCAAGTGTCTATGTGACTTCCAAGTGTACAGCCCGACTGGTCAAACAGGTGAAAAGTACTCCATACATTTTAAGATGACTTCTGCCTCTTTTAACATCAATAGGGCCAAAATAGTCAACTCCAACATCAGTGAAAGGTGCTTTGTCAGGTAACACTCTCACCCAGGCAAGTCTGCCATCTTCTGTTCACCAGGCTTTCCTCTGTTGCATCGACAACACAGGCCGATATTACCTTCCTGGCCGCAGAGTTTGCACTAATTATCCAGTACTTCTGCCGTAATCTGGACAGCATGTGATTTATTCCTGTATGCCCCAGTTGTTGATGGATAGAATTAGCGTGGATATGTACAGGTCTTTGGACAAGATGACTGGATGTTTGGATTCTGTTGGCATTGCTGCTTTACTCAATCGACCGCCCATCCGGAGGATTTCACCATCCATTACCGGGTCCAGTTTGTACAGTAGACTGTCTTTGGGAATGTTTTTGCAGCCATCCTTCAGTGAGGCAATTTCGCTTCTGAACTTTGTGTTTTTGCACATATTGAATAATTGACTGCTCCGCCTTAGCAAGATCTTCAGGAGTAAGATTTTGTCCTTTGAGTGTGTCCTTAAAGCTACAAATGTTCCTTTCCACTTCCTGTTCTTGAATCTGGAGATTGTTCTATCCAAGGCCCGCAGAAGCACAAAACCCCTTTCTCTTCTGTCCCAATAACATCAGACTTTCCTTGACCTTCAGAAACCACGCTGCAGATGTTTTTAACTTCATCCAAGATGAAAAATAACACATGAGGTGGTCAGTGGCATTTTCCACATCCTTGACAACAGCGTTCACTATTAAGTCCTTCTTGACCTCTGGGTCATCAGCAGGAATCACACCAAGATCCACATCCAGTTTAGGCCATTCCTCCTTTGACCTATAGAGAAACTGAGGTCCATTTATCCATCTCCTGCCACTCAGGAAATCCTCAGCTCTCCTTCCTCTTGATGCTTCATCTGCTGGGTTTTCCTTAGTGCCCACATATCTCCACTGATCAACATCTGCTGCTTCCCTGATAACAGAGGTTCTGTTTGCCACAAAGGTATGAAATATCCTGTTTTCATTACAGATGTATTTAAGGACTGTTGTGCTGTCGGTCCAGACAGACCTCTCCAGCTTAAGTTGCAGCTCTTTCTGTAGCATTTTATCCACTCGAACAGCAAGAACTGCAGCCATGAGCTCCCATCGAGGAATTGTAGTCTGCTTCAGAGGAGCAACTCTGGCTTTTCCCAAGAGAAATGCAACATGCACTTTGTGATCTTCTCAAGTCTTACATAAAAGTGGTGAAGCTGTGCTGTAACAGGATCTCCAAAGTCCCTGGGTTTAATACAGCGGTCCACTTTGAATTCAGCCACCTTTTGGAGGCCCTCCAGCCAACCAGACCATTGCTCAGCAAACGAATTGGGAATTGCTTCAAGACGGATACGTTTCGACTCCGACTGCCCTTACACCTGGACGCCACACACCTCGATCACGTGCACGGCCAGAGTTTACCCTACACACGGCTCTCCTCTTTTGCCTCTCACAGACTCCTCGGCATGTGATTACTCCTTCGAGCCTGCGTTCAACCCCAAAAGGAGTGGCACCGAGTGCACTGCGTAAATGAAGGCCACGCGTGGCTCAGAAAGCATCTGCCGCAGGAGCTGGAAGACGAACGAATCAGCAAGGTGGAGACACTTGGTGAGTGACACCTCCACCCCACCCGCAGTGTCTCCACCTTGCTGAGTCGTTTGTCTTCCAGGTCCTGCGGCAGGTGCTTACTGAGCCACGCTGGCCTTTGTTTACGCAGCACACTCGTTGCCGCTCCTTTTGCGGATGAACGCTGGCTCGAAGAAGTGATCACACACGCTGAGGAGTCTGTGAAAGGGAAACAGGAGAGCTGTGTGTAGGGTAAACTCTGGCCGTGCACGTGATCGAGGTATGCAGCGTCCAGGTGGACGGGCAGTCGGAGCTCATCCTCATAGTGTGCTCCGGTGTTATCAATGGAGAGGCCGTGGAGAGCACGTGTGGACATACAACAGACTCCATGAATGTCTCTCTATGAATTAAAAAGGATAGAACATGTTTGTTCTTTGTGTTTTTGAGGCTGGAGGTATGGGAAGTGTGATCCGGGGCGGAGAAGTAGCCCTATCTCTCTCATCAACGTAAATTGTTTACATAATGTTCCTTCCGTCGACACTGTGAATTACTGATATTTGGAAATTGACTCGTGGGCTGCATTGAGTGAGGACGAGGGCCGCATGCGGCCCACGGCCACCAGTTGCCCATCCCTGACTTAAAATGTCAAGCAATTCTGGAATGGAACTAGTAGGACTAATAACTAATTAATAGTTATTATTACTACCTATTAATAACTACCATTGCCACATGCTCATGAGTATAGCCTGCTAGCTGGGCTATAGTTAGCTAAAAATCTATGGACTTTTCAGCATTACATCATTGACTTATATTTTAAGCAATAAGTACAAAGGTCATTTAATGAAAATAAACAAAGTTGAATGAACTTGGGTTAGGTAGGCGATAAGTAAGCTATAGCCTGGTAATGAAATCAATGAATTCCAAGAATTAACAATAGCTAGCTAGCAAGTAGAAAATAGCTAAAATCTATGGATAATCTAGCTAGCTATCTTTAATCTATGGAATTCATTGATTTCAAATAACTTCATTGATTTACATAAACATATTCATCAAATCAAAAATAAGTGTTAGTTACCTTACCAGAGTAGATGAATACCAACAAAGTATTGAAAGCTGTCAGCATGCGTGTTGGCCTCTTGTCTGCATTAACTCCCTAGTCAGGTTACAGGCTCATAGTAATCCCCCAGACTGTAATAATATGGTGATGTTATACATTTTCTGAAACTCCATAGACAAGTCAATATTGCAGTATTTGTATTTTGTATGTCTGGTGTTCCTAGGTACAACAGGGTTCAAACAAAGAAAATAACTTAGGCGGAATTTGTGGAAGAAAAATACATCTAACATCCAATTTACCATGGGGAGGGGGGTTAACTTGGAGGAGGAAATATAGAAAACCAGGGGCCTTTTTTGAAGGGCAACTGGTGGATTCTTGTTTGGGACACCTTGAACTTTCAAAAAATGCTGGTTGCCCACTTTTCCTCAAAAATGCCTACAGGGTCACATGATTCTGAAGTTACAGCCCAGTCTATTTGCCCTGGTTGATGCGAGGACACTTGTTCAAGTCTTCTCCCAAGTAAAGCCCGCAACCTGCCTATTAGACCTAATAGTTAATTTTTTAAAACATGGCAAATGGCGGTGGTGAAGCCCCTTCTTAGGAAGAGCAATGTAGATCCCAACATTTTTAAGAATTATCCTTTTTAAGTAAAATCTTGGAAAAACTTGTTTATAATCAAGTAAATGATTTAATTGCAAACAACATTTTAGAGAGGTGTCAGTCTGGTTTTATGAAGAACCACAGAGACAGCCCTTTTAAAGATTTTGAACGACATCAGGTGCAACCATAAACTCACAGTCTCGGTACTACTGGATCTAACCGCTGCCTTCGATACAGTAGACCATCACATTTTATTAAATAGACTGAGGAACCTGGTCGGCCTCTCTGGTACTGTTCTTATCTGGTTCGTCTCTTACCTCACAGATCGACACTTCCTTGTAAATATGGATACATGTTCCTCAGGAACCCACAAGATAAAGTGTGGTGTTCCCAAGGGTCAATTTTAGGTCCAACTCTTTTTAATCTTTACATGCTTCCTCTTGGGGACATCATCAGGAGGCCCGGCATCAGCTTTCATAGTTAAGCTGACAATACGCAACTGAACATCGCTCTGTCTCCTGATGACACAGGGCCTATTCATGCCCTTTTTAACTGCATTTTAGATATCAAGACATGGATGGCAGCAAATTTCCGACAGCTCAATCAGGACAACACAGAGGTTTTAGTCATTGGTCCTGAAGGCCAGAAAGAGAAACTGTTACAGGGTTTTAAACCATCACAATCTGAACAAATTTGGGCCTGATTTTTTACTCTGAGCTTAGTTTTATTCCACACATCAAATATATAACAAAGATAGGTTTTTACCATCTTAAGAATATAGCCAGAGTCTTCCCGTTTCTCTCTCAGGTGCTGATGCATGCTTTTATCTCTTGTCGTTTAGATTACTGTAATGCCCTGCTCTCTGGCCTTCCCAAAAAGAGCATTTCTAATCTACAATAACTACAAAACTCAGCCGCACAAGTGCTGACAAGGACCAGAGGGCAGGAGCACATTACACTGGTCTTAAAATTGCTGCATTGGCTCCCCGTGCATTTCAGGATTGATTTTACGGTTCTTTTATGGGTCTTTAAGCAGTGGCGTGCACAGACTTTTTGAAGGGCAGGGGCGAAAAGAAGGGCACTTTAGCGCGCATTTTGTCTTCCAAGAGGGCACTTTAGCGTGTGTTTTTGCTCGAAAGAGGGCAGTTTATCATGTTTTAACCAGCCAGGGGGGCAGTTTAATGTGTTTTGCCAAACAAGAGGGCACTTTGGCACACTTTTTTGGTTCCCAGGAGGGCACTTTAGCGCGCATTTTTCAACAATTGTGCCACGAGGGGGGTTGACTGCCCCCCCTGGCTCCCCCTTGTGCACATCACTGTCTTTAAGTGTCTTAATGGTCTTGGGCCTTTTTTACTTATCTGACCTGCTTTGACCAGCTTTTTTAGTTAAAAAAAAGCATGGGGAGGCAGCTTTCAGTTATTATGGCCCCCGGCTGTGGAACAGCCTGCCGGAGAACCTCAGGGTTGTAGAGACTGTTGAGGCTTTTAAAAAGAGGCTCAAAATCCACCTTTTCAGTCAGGCTTTTAATTGATTTCTTTACTTCTTTTTAATTCCTTTTATGCTGTGTTTATGCTTTTATGGGGGTGCTGTCCCATGGATGGTTTCAGCCCGGGTGGCTAGAGGGCTCTGCACCTTGGTGTGGGGCCTCCTGTCTGCCCAGGTTGGGGTGGTCTCTGCCGCCTTGGACCGTGATCTCTCTCAGTGTGGCTGACCCCTAAAGGTAGCTTCTTCCTCGCCTCAGGTTTCGGTGCCTGGCCATGTCTCTTTAGTGACAGCTAGTGTATGTGCGGGTGTGTGTGTGTGGGTCTGTGTGTGTGTCTGTGTGTGTGTGTGTGTGTGTGTGTGCGTATGAGTGGGAGTGTGTATATGAATGTGTATGTATTTGGGTATCTTTCTGTGCATATCTGTGGGGGTGGGAGGGTTGGGTTCTTTTGATTTTCTTTTCTTGATTTTCTTTGTTATTTTTAAATCTGTTTTTTAATCTCTGTGAGGCACTCTGTGCTACTTTCTGTATGAAAAGTGTCATACAAATGTGTCATACAAATAAATGTCATGTATGATGTATTTGTATGATGGAACACATCATTGACATCATGAAAACATCACAAATAAAGATTGTATGAAAAGTGTTATACAAATAAAGACTTATTTGATTAAATGGTTTGCATTTGTATAGCACTTTTCCAGTCTAACGACAGCTCAAAGCACTGTACAATACATGCCACATTCACCCATTCACACACTGATGACGGAGGCTGCCATGCAAGGCGCCAACTGCTCATCAGGAGCAATTTGGGGTTCAGTATCTTGCTCAAGGACACTTTGACATGCAACTGGGGGAGCCGGGATTCGAACTGGTGACCTTCAGATCAGTAGACGACCTGCTCTACCCACTGAGCCACAGCCGCCCCATTAGACTAGTCAAGGGCAAAAGCTCTGTCTGTGATGTTGAGGTGGAACCAGGTCTCTGTAAAGATGTAGGTATAACCAGGGACGTGCACATGATTATAGAGGGGCAGGGGCTCAAAGTCAGAAAAGGGCAGTACCTGCATGTGCCAAAATGTTTTTTGGGCCTTATTAACACAATATGTAGATTAATTAATGTAGAATTAATAAACAAGTACTTATAGAAAGCTAACTTCTTAGCTGTGTATCCTGTGTAGCTGTGAGTAATATGCAACCGCCATTTCTTTTGTGTCAACAAATTATTGTCAACATGAGTTTATTCACATTATCATAATACTGAGGTTTGGAAGACATGCAATTCAGCTGCAATTCTTAAAAAGCAATGAAACACTGGTTTATTATTAGGCTATTCAGTGGAGGGCAAGTGCAAACTAGAAATACACGCAACACATCTAAAAATGTGACAAAACCAAGAAATCACTACTGTGACTGTTAGTAGGAACAGCAATGTTTACAACAGCAAAGTCACAGTAAACTCAATATCTGGAAGAAGTTTAAGATTTGTAGCAAGATAAACAGCCGACACAGACAGCTGTAAGATTATTCTTAACTCATTAACAAGCTGTTAGCTTAACAAGGACAAATGGACACTCTTCCGAAATATTACTCATATTTAAGCACATTGAATAACTGGAAGGCGACTTGTTAGCCCCCACAAGGAAGTTATGTTAATGGATTATGTCTCAGAAAGGTTCAAGTCCTCCACTGTCACGTCTCATCTACGTGCGTGGTGGAGTTGAGGCAGCGGCTTCTCTCTCTCTCAATTCAATTTTCAATTTCAATTCAATTCCATTGGCTTTATTGGCATGAGGTAACACTGTACATATTGCCCAAAACTTACCCAAAACACATCCATTATTACAAGCCTGTACACAGTAGGCGATATGAGGGGGGATGCCGTCCCCTTTGTTAGCAAAATGACCAAAAAGCAACCTGACATCACTCTCCATCCACTAGTAGCAGATAGTGTGTGACAAATCACAAGCGGTCGCAATCAACTCCGGCGCACAGTGGAGTCAAGCCGGGCACGGCTGCTTTGCGATCCGGCTGCCCCGGTTTATTTTTTATTTTCCTGTTCAGAGACACAGGAAAGGCATAGAGCATCCGGTCAATTTTCAAAATAAAACGCCCTGTACAGAATCCCGATTGTATAAAAACAAAAAAAAAATGACCAGATCAACAAAAGTTTGCTATTTATGTTCTAAAACAAAATGTTGCTTTTTGTAAGCATTTCTAAGTATGTCTGTTCATAACATGGTGGCTTATGTTATGTTGCCAATTGTCATTTCTTTGCTGGTTTATAGTTTAACCATTAGTGATGTAGCTGTTACATTTCCTGACACCAGCTGTTTTATCCCCCATTGAACGTACTCTGCTGGGCAAACTGTGTCATTACACCAACTTTTAATTACCCCAAGCATGTTTTTCTGCATTATACTTTTAAAATATAAGGCTTTAAAACCTTATAAATCAGCCGATAAATCAATAAAGGCAAATGCCGATAAGTCAGTCGGGCTCTGCTATTTTGCACAATGGTCATTGTGTGTCCTTCAAGGAATTTAGACGGTAAAATATTCCAAGGGATCATGTAACTTAAAAGAACCCTGCTTGTAGTGTATTGTGAGAAACATGAGAAAACCCTACCTGAATAAACTCAGTCCACTGCATACAATTTAAAGGTGTATTTACTCATTACTTTAATACAGTTATAAAAAGACAACTGTAGTGGGGAGAGAAGGAAGATAATTGGATAAAATTAGAAATGTCACAGTTATGTGTAACCAGGGTTAATATATCCTTAAACCAATAAATAAGTGACAGGTTACATGATTATTAAATACAAATTACAAATACAAATAAAGTTCATTTACAATTTATATTCATTAAAAAGTAGTTTATAATTCAGTTCTGCTATTTTACTTTGCGTACTTTTCCTTTAATGCGTGCAGCGGTAACAGCCAATCAGGTAGCTGCAGCGCCACGCACTGGAGAGAAAGGAGAACAGAAAGAGAAAGCCTCTGATCGCTACAGACAAGCGACCGGAGGAGTAGCAGACCAACTGAGGAGAGACGGAAAAAATAAGTGTAAAGAAGTGAATTTTTTCGAGGAATGAAAACTTGGTTTTACCTAATTTGTGTTCACCTTCCGTGTGCATTGCTGGATGCTGTGTTTTATTTTTTTTCCAACAAGGATTTGGCCAGGTTTTTATGTCAAGCTGAGAGGATCGCTTGATGTTTGCCCACCGGCAGTGTGGAAAAGAAGATGGCGAGCTACCCAATGGAGAAACCCAGCAGATGAGAGTCTGCCTGTGAGCCAACCAACACTGGAGGGATAAAGACACTGGTTCATACACCTGACTCTTGGTAGGACTAAACCCTCAGTTGAGTGCTGCAACAGGCAGTGGATTCTTTTGGACTTTTCTTTCTTTTAAAGGACCTATCAAAGGACTGAGTATACACACAGAGTAGTGGAAATTTGAGTTTACTGATTGATGTCAATCTGTAAATGTTTAGTTTAGTCTTGTGTTAAGTTTCATTTTCTGTTTTCATTTATTTTGTGCTAAATTGGTAATGCAAACTGTTGTGTTGCTATTAGGATTGAGGTATTTGTTGAAATCAACTACTGAGGGGTAGAAAGCCTAAGATAGGCCTAATCGAAATAACATGAGAACCTATAACTGAGTCGACTCAAAGAAACAAGAAACTAGAATTAAGATAACAACTTAAAGGATCCCACTTGAACTTGATTTATTAACTCAAATAGGGTTGACATAAATTAAAAAGGGACAAAATAAGAAGACACAATATTTTCCCGAGGTTAGGTTTTATTTTGTTGTTTAAGGGATTTGAGTACAAGATTCCTCTGTCCATATATATGTTGTCTGGCACCATATTCTATGCGTGTATTGTCTACTACTGTTTTTGAGGATAATATAAATTTGCCAGCAGTTCCAACTTACCTCATTGTCTGTGGTCTGTTTTTCGTGAGTGCTAGTCTTAAAACTGCTTTTCCGAGCCTATCAACTAGTCCTAGCTATCTGCTAATAATCACAGTGGTTAAGACGTCCTGCAATGTCCTTTGGGAGGGGTACATGGGTGTGTTGGGGCAGGGTGGTGCGCCGATTGGACCATCCCCCCTGTTAAAAATTAACAAATAACCTACTGCCTGTACATCTAAATGCCTTATGTCAGCACATATAAGCACATATCACATCCAACCTCCACACATGCATCAAATCTAAATCAAAACCAAAACATGCCAGCCTGGCTACAAGGTCCACATGAACACCTCTGAAAAACTATAACACGCATCAACAGTGCCGGTGTGACAGTTTAACTGGCGTTCATTTTAACTGGCGAGGGTCCCAGATGTGCTAGAGGTGTGATTTGAGAATCCCGTCTGGAGAGGGGTCCTCGGCCATGTCCGTTAACCGGGAAAAACATACTGATCGCCCCGCTCATCGATCCAAGTCATGTATATGTGTATTCGTTTTGACGTGGCTTGAACACTTCTATTCCACACGGAGATGCCGGGGGCTGAGACCTGCAGACCACTGTTAGTCAAGCGCTACAGAGCACAGAGTGACAGTGTAGGTGACTGTGATGATGCCTATCCGAAAAAACGCAACTGTCTATAAATCGTCCAAAAGTGCGTGTTGTTGGGCTTATATCTTTGTCGTGAATGTCTGTACTCACAAACAACTCATGGGTGGAACAGCATGAGGCATTTGTTCACACCGTAGCGGCTCGAGAGCAGCGTGGAGATCGCTGTTGGCTGTAGCGTTGAGTGTGCAGCGTCCAGGTTAACTTGTGACACCTGTTATCATCGAGTATTTCTTTCATTCCGCACTGCGTTCAAATGGTTACTGAATGAAAGCCACCATTCCCAGCCACATACATAGTTATTGAGCCGAAGTCAAGTCGATGTGAAACCTGTATAATGTCATACAGCCTGCTCGTCCATGAGTCTACAGAGTGCGTTGACATCCAGCCCGACCTCAGCGTGACGTCAGTCAGCTGTGGCAAAGCGAGAGACGTCCAGATCAACCTGTGATACAAACACCTGTAGCCACCGTCGACCGTGGTTCATACCAGACACTCTTCTCAAGGTATAACGACGGATATCAGAAGGGAGAAGTTGATTCCTCACCAGAAGTGAGGCAGCAAACTTTACTATCAGCCATTTTTGCCCACAAGTCCCTCACCACAAAAATCTGGGGCTGCAAAACATATTTGTGAATTATAATGAAGGTAACGCAGCCTAGACAGTCTAACTTAGCCTATCAGGTTTTATAAGAAGCCAAAATAAACATTAATGTAAATTTTTACATGATGTGGCAACTGTGCAGTGGGCTACTTATGCTTACAGTAAAATATACTTGAACTTCGCTTTTCCATTTCAATGATGCCATGTTTTGGTGTATTTATTAAATAAAAGAAGTAGCCCACAATAAAAAAGGGAAAATATACCAAATAAAAAGCAGCCTCATTGAAAATAAATAAAACACATAGTGGCAGGCTGAAAAAAAAACAACTAAAAAAACCCCCCAAAACACAGGACAGTTTACATCGTATTTTAGTCCACTCCAGTAAGTTAATGCTTTTTTTATCCTCAACCACATACAGCGATCAACCCCTGGCTTGAGCATAAAATACAATGCTGTTAACTCAGGATCATTCAATTAATCACAACTTGATAAAAACAGATACTGATGGCTTCTGTGTGTAGGCTAAACATTTTATGTCGGAGAATATCAGAATCACTGTAGGCCTAAAACTGTGATGATGATAAAAAAAAAGATTAATTTTCATGTAAAGAGGCACGCAGGGAGCCGCCGCAGAGGCGCAAAATAGCTTACCTGTTTGCCAAAATCATCTGTTTCCTGTTCAGA
>OZ023171.1:1360322-1438786 GCA_963678695.2 Diplodus puntazzo
CCAGTGGCTGCAGCCATTCTTTAAAGTCCAGCATGTCAAGCCACGACTACCCATGACAGTTCACCAGTTAACTTCTCTTCCGCTTTTTCGCGCTGAGGGCGTCATGTGACATAAGGTGCATTCGTAATAAGCACTGGGAGCGCCAAAGCGTACTTTGTGAATTTCCGAGTGCACTCTGGCGCTCGCGGAAACAATTTACGAACGCACTCACAATAACGTAGTTTTTTTTTATATACCGGTTCATCTTTGTTTTTTAATGACACGAATAAATTCTCACACGTTAACGATGTTTTTAGGACCCAAACTCTTGGACAGCGAATTCAGAAAAAATACCTTCAAAATTTAAGACTCAGTAAAGTCGTGAAAATACTTTTTTAATACTTTTTAGGGGTCTTAATTTTCCCAAAATTGATTTATCACCTTTTAATACTTTTTAAGACACCGCGGATACCCTGGAATAATAGTCACATTGACCAAAAACGGATCTAATCTAATAAGTCTTACCATCTTTGTTCTCAATCGACTCCAAACTGAACTCCTCACAGCTTCAGCATGCGATGCAAGATCTGGTTGTTTGTTGTCCTGCAGACTGTCTCGTAACATCTTACAGGCAGCTGGAAAACAATTAAAGGAGAGTGGTATGAATAAAGAAACGTAAGTCACAGTAAAATTAAAGGGAGAAAACAGTAACAGTTACTTACACACGATGGCGTCATTATCGGCATCATGTAAATCTGGACTTGCAGACATAGCTCTGAGCTAATAGGAGGTCACGGTCCCGTTATGAGGCGAGGTTAGTCTGTGAAAACAAAATGCTCACAGCGATAAACCTCCGTGTCCCTCTGCGGCAGGGAACCGCCCTTCTTTTGGCGACAATCTCCGTGGCGACCCAGCAAAGCCTCCGCTGGACAATGGCCGTGCCGAGCTTAGCTCCGGCTAGCTAGCTTAGCCGAACTTGCTTCATGTCCAATGAAACAGTGATAGTCAGGGCCGCTGGAAGTGATTTTGAACAGGGAGTGCTGTGAATTTTTTTTTTTTTTTTGGATAAAAAAACAATGAGCCTATAGGCATATTTAAAATACATTTTAAAAATAAATAAATAGATTGAGATTCACTACTTTATTGTCACATACACTTCAGTGCACACAGCCAGAGCCTGTAACACAGAGACATCATCAGTTCTCAAATGAATATGCGCTATTGGATAAACTTCAAAATAACGCTATAACAATGCAATAGATTTGGTCAGCTGGCATGAACCTGGGTCACTGCACCATCTACGTTTATGTCACACGCGATTCTATTTGCTCCAAATCCTTTTATGCACACCACAAGGAAATAATCTCTGACTATTTAAGCAAGTTATTGAATAGCTCTCCACATCCAATACGCAAAGATCACACGCACAAAATTAACACTTTCCGTCTCCATCTCCAACCTTTTTACGCAAACCACAAGGAAATAATATCCGACTATTTAAACGTTATTTAACAGTTCTCCGCATCCATTACGCACAGAACACATGATCAAAACAACACTCTTCATCTCCATCTCCATCCCCACCACCTTGCAAAAATACTCTAGTGTGACGTTAAACTGCATGAATATATGAAGGTGCGCAGCGGCACCATGCCCTTACTTTGAGCTGCAGGCCGGGTGCCCTGGTTACACGTGACAAAATGTCGAGGTGCGCTTTGGGGTCGTGGAGACAAAGTCTCTCATGAGGGGACGAATGTCCAGGGAGTTCAGATTGTCTGTGTGCGCATGCATCAGCGAAAGGTGCGTTAGTCTTTTCTGGGTCATGGTGCTGCGTACCCATGTCTTCAAAAGACACAAGGTTGAGAAGGTGTGCTCGGATGAGGCCACGGACATGGATAATCACAGACATAACTCGATCAGTTTTTCTGTCTCTGAAAACACGGCTCTTGTTTGTGGCTGGAACTTTGGCAAACATGATGCTACATCTTGGACTGTGACACACTTAGACCCTCTGTCTTTTGTGACATCAGCAAGCTGCTTGGCGATGCTTGGCCCAAGGATTTAGAGCTGGAGTTCAAGGCGGTCTGTGTCAACTTTTGTCCAATCACGCTAGGTTGGGTTGCGGGTGCACCTGCAGGCTGAGGCGGGCGGACAGTCTCCTCACTCCGGCTGCTCTCCGTTGTCGTTGTTGCGGTACTAGTGTTCTTCTTCACTGGTGGTGGTTTTCCAACAAAATCCGAAATGCGTTTCTGTGCCCTTTTCCCTCCTTGTTTCTGTCATTAGACTATGTAAATTTACTAGTCTGCTGCAGCCATGGATGTATGCTGTATGGGGCGAGCGGGAAACCTCTATACTCGGCAGCCGACCACTAGCCTGCCTGACGTTGACAATGTAACTTCCGTGAACCTGTGTTGATTAGGCCTAAAAATGATTAAATTTAAAGTCCAAAATACACGTTATAGCCTACGTGTGTCAAAATCATTTCCCAAAATATTCATAATGAATTTATAAATTGTGCAAAATATTTTTTATACATTTTTTTAAAATCTCCCTCTCGCCACTAGGGGGTGCTGCAGCACCCCCAGCACCCCCACTTCCCGCGGCCATGTTGACAGTGATAAAACACGACACTTACGGACACACACAGCCCACTGTAAGCTGCTCGACGACATTAAATCTCTGCTCCTTCTCCCTTGTCACTCACGCTCCGGGGAACCCGGAAGTGTAAAAACTCTTGAAGGTCATGAACTCTCACACGTAATAAGAATTACTTTTCAACTTCTTTTAAAACATTCAGAACCCATGAAATTATAGAAATACTTATACATTATCAATATTACATTATCAATATCAATACAATATCTTATTTATCTCAAAATATTTCATGCAAATTTTAACTTCTTAACAACTGGCATTTTATCTTTAACTTGTTCAGGAGAGTGAGAGAAAAAAAAATCTTTTTTACATAACATTGGCCATTGCTAATGACATACACAGTAATTAATCCAGCATACTTTCATTAAATAAATCAATTCAAGCTAAAATTGAAGGGTCTATAATTAGGCTATACTGAGCCTCATCTATTTATACCAGAGATTTTCTTAAAATGAAGTGAACACCTTTTAGAAAAAGGTCACCTGGGGTAAAACTCCCCCTGCTACCCTGATTTGCATTTGTATAGCTCACAGCATTTTCATTTACATGTTAAAGCCTCCCCTAGAATCAGGGGGAGGTGGGTCATGGGGGGACAACTGCCAAGTAAGGCCCACGTCAATTCCCAACAATTCACGGCAGTTTTCGGTGTTGCCTGCAAATTGCCGCGTGCAGTTGCAAACCTGAAATTCCACGTTAATCTACAGTGCCGCATACTGACGAAAATCCCACTTTTCATGCAGTGTTCGGGCTGGATGTCAACGTACTCTGTAGACTCATGGACAAGCAGGCTGTATGAAATTATACAGGTTTCACATTGACTTGACTTCAGCTCAATGACTATGTATGCGGCTGGGAATGGTGGCTTTCATTCAGTAACCATTTGAACGCAGTGCGGAATGAAAGAAATACTCGATGATAACAGGTAGTGCTGGGCGGTATACCGGTTCACACCGAATACCGGTGTATATTTTCGTTATGATATGAATTTTTAATATACCGCCATACCGTTGTATTTGAATAAACAACGGTCGGTACGCTATGCTGCGCCGCGCGACACTGTTTGAGACCGGACCCTTTTCAATGTTGCACTGCTAAACAGGTATGGTGCGACTGCGAGGGTAAACAGTAGTGCTCTGGTGTTGTGTTACGGTGAAGATGGATAGGATAGACATTGCAGATCATGACTTCACCCGCGGACGTCAAGATGAGCAACTGGAAAGCCGCTGAGATCCGGGAGACGCTAGTGTCTCCTCGTCTCTGTAACTGTTTGGTGTGTCCGCTACTTGTGTAGCGGCAAGCTAGGAACGGTCGCTACTTTCAAATTAAAAGTCCCCCGCTAAGAACCCAGTTCTAAACTCCAATGGGGTGCAATGTAAAGCTCTTATTTTGAAGACAAATTCCACCTGCTTCCTGTTAGCTGTCTGTTGCTTGAGGCAGCTAACGGAGGGGGTGGTGCGCTAGGCCGCACGCTTCCATTACTAGCGGGGGTTTAACATCGGCGTGTGTTTGACTGAGGAGACGAGAATATGGGCCATGGATCTACAATTAAATAAATATATCAAGTGTCACCACATTTCTACCGATACATATTGTACGTCACTGTTCACACCGAACTTCGTGCTTCACATCACGTCACATGTTTACGCCAACCCCAGTGGCAGCTTTTTGGGAAAGAAGGAATGAGAAACTGGTTGAGAGAGGAAAATTACACCTCCCTTAAAGATAGACAGAGTGCTGCCTTTACCTTGCAGCAAATGTGCTGCCTTTTCTATCTAAAAGGGGCTAGTAATTCCTCTCTCAACCAGTAGAAAATGCTGTGAACACCTGATTATGCATGAAAAAAAAAATACCGTCATATAACGTGAAACCATAGGAATTTTGAAAAATACCGTGATATACATTTTTAATCATACCGCCCTGCACTAATAACAGGTGTCACAAGTTAACCTGGACGCTGCGCACTCAACGCTACAGCCAACAGCGGTCTCCATGCTGCTCTCGAGCCGCTCGGCGTGAACAAATGCCTCATACTGTTCCACCCATGAGTTGTTTGTGAGTACAGACATTCACGACAAAGATATAAGCCTGACAACACGCACTTTTGGACGATTTATAGACAGTTGCGTTTTTTCGGACAGGCATCATCACAGCCACCTACACTGTCACTGTGTGCTCTGTAGCGCTCGACTAACAGTAGTCTGCAGGTTGCAGCCCCCGGCATCTCCGTGTGGAATAGAAGTGTTCAAGCCACGTCAAAACTAATACACATATACATGACTTGGATCTATGAGCAGGGCGATCGGTATGTTTTTCCCGGTTAGAGGACATGGCCGAGGACCCCTCTTCACACGGGATTCTCAAACCACACCTCCAGTGCATCTGGGACCCTCACCAGTTAAAATGAACGCCAGTTAAACTGTCACACCAGTCAGAAAGAGCTGCAAACAGAATAAAATGTTGGACGCTTGAAATGCCATAAGCCAGTGTGTGGTAACTGTGCGGAGAGCGGAGGTGATCTGTGACCAGTGATCAAAACGGCTGTTTTTTTCTCTTTAGACTAGCTCGTTTCCAGCTTTTTCGAGTGTTATTATTGTTTTAATTTATATTATTAATTGTTAAAATAAAATGTTTCATAATCAAATAAGTTATTTTTAATCGTTAACGTTCGAGTTCTGAGTTTTCTCTATTAAAATCTTATGTAAATGCAATAATTACAGTTTACTATGTGTGATGATATGAATATTGATAAATGTATAATTAAACTTGTTAAAATGT
Organism: Diplodus puntazzo; assembly: GCA_963678695.2. Taxonomy (NCBI): domain Eukaryota; kingdom Metazoa; phylum Chordata; class Actinopteri; order Spariformes; family Sparidae; genus Diplodus; species Diplodus puntazzo. The sequence continues at coordinate 1,365,732 of OZ023171.1, forward strand.
ACATTTTGGTGTTATTTCGTTTATTGAAAAAATATCATGACACAATGAATGCATTCATCACTCAATTGGATATTTACATGAGAGATTATAGAGTTTAAAATCTAGCGGTCAGAATGACCTTTTACGGCCGTTCTAGTAGTGTTGGAATTCCGGCCCTTCTAGTGTTTAACAGATTCATTTCTTTGCATTAGCAAAATGCTTCTTGATAATGAGGATCATCTCTCTCACCGCTGTTTACGGTACTGAACCAAAGAAGCCCTGACGCATCACTACTGCCAAGTCTAACGTAATAGTTACTACATTTGTGGGAAATCGCGTGTTACATTTGTGGAAAGTGTATTACCTTTGTGGGTTTATTACATCAAATGCTGCAGATTTGTATTACCTTTGTGGTTTATTACGTTTGAGGACATTATTACATTGGCAAGCATTACATGCTGCCTACAGAGATCCAATCCTCAGCAACATCATATAGTGCTAAGAATGAATAATACAGCTTATACAGATTAGCCCTTACTGCTTGGCGCAAACTCTGTCTCAAGCTGGTGTAAATGGATTTCGGATCTGTGCCTTGTGTCAGTTATGTGATGTGTAAAAATACATTGTCCACGTCTCCTTTCCCACTCACATCACACATAATGAGGTAGCTATGCGAGGTATTCTCTCCGCTGTTGGCTGGTCCAGGTAGCTGGGAGAGAGAGGCAGGTGGAGTCACCGTCATCAGTGGCCTCTGAGCTGTCTTTAACTCCATCTCCAGCCTTTGTCGGCGAGAGGCACCCATCTGCAGTCAAGATGCCAGACAAGGGCGCTGCCATATATCCAATCCACACCGGAAGTCCCAACAGGAAGTTGGTTAGTCATCAAAATAAAACCAAAATAAAAGCTGCCATTTATAAAATCCATACCGGAAGTCTCAAGCGGAAGTTAGCTAATCGCCAAAATAAAACCAAAATAAAAGCCCAAACAATCTCCCTAAACGTGCCTATTTTTTTAAAAATTGAATTTGCTATAGAGCTTGGCAACGTGCCGCAGTGTCGGGCGCCATCCTCGTTGCAAGACGCCAGAATGAGAGAGAGAGAGCTCTCGATAATAATATCTAACTATGTGTAGCACTACCCTCAATAGACCTTTACTAAGGGCAGGCTTCTGGGTTCATCTATTCTAATTTTAACCCTGATTTACAAGTAATTTTTTAAAGGTAATTTGGATTCCGTTTTTAATACACACTCAACTGGTACACCTCGATGAATTCACCCTTTAACTCTGGCAAAGGAAATAGCTCAAGACTCCTTTTTTGGAAAAATAAACAAATCAATGATTTACTTCAAATTTTAAATATATTCAAACAAACAGCAATACACTTTAACTGAAAACACCACTCGGGTTCAGATCAGGGAGGCCGTTCCTCCCAATCACACCCCTCCAGGTAACACTGTCGCTGCCCACGTGAGCGTTGAAGTCCCCCAGTAGAACAACGGAGTCCCCGGTTGGACCACTCTCCAGTACCCCTCCCAGGGACTCCAAGACACTGCTGTTCGGCCCATAAGCCGAGACAACAGTGAGAGACCTATCCCCGACCCGAAGGCGGAGGGAAACGACCCTCTCGTTCACTGGGGTAAACTCCAACACATGGCGGCTGAGCTGAGGAGCTATAAGCAAGCCCACACCAGCTCGCCGCCTCTCACCGCGGGCAACTCCAGAGTAGAAGAGAGTCCAGCCTCTCTCAAGGAGTTGGGTTCCAGAGCCCAGACTGTGCTTGGAGGTGAGCCCGACTATTTCTAGCCGGTACCGCTCAACCTCCCGCACCAGCTCAGGCTCTTTCCCCCCCAGCGAGGTGACTTTCCATGTCCCCATGGCTAGAGTCACCGTCCGGGGATTGGGTCGCCGGGGCCCCCGGCCACAACTGCCACCCAAATCCCACCGCACCGGCCCCTTCTGAACCCTCCGGCGAGTGGTGAGCTCACCAGAGGGCGGGCCCACGTCGCTCCTTCGGGCTGAGCCCGGCCGGGTACCGTGGGCAAAGACCCGGCCACCAGGCGCTCGCCTGCGAGCCCCAACCCCAGGCCTGGCTCCAGGGTGGGGCTCCGGTAACGCCAATACGGGCGTCGTACACTTCCTTGATCTTGAATATGACATTAGGGGCATTAAACCGATCTTAGTCTGACCCATCACCTAGGACCTGTTTGCCTTGGGAGACCCTACCACGGGCATTAAGCCCCGGACAACATAGCTCCTAGGATCATTCGGGTACTCAAACCCCTCCACCACGATGAGGTGCCGGTTCAAGGAGGAGAACGGAGGGGGGTCTGTGCTAGTCACAGTTTGTCCATAACAAACACCTTGTTCAAGCATAAGGGTGTCCATATGTGCACGGGGCACCAGGACACCCTAGGCCGGAGGTCAATGATCGACTTTGTGGTCGTGTCATCTGACCTCCGGCCATATGTCTTGGACACTCGGGTGAAGAGAGGGGCTGAGCTGTCAACTGATCACCACCTGGTGGTGAGTCGGATCCGCTGGCAGGGGAGGAAGCTAGACAGACCTGGCAGACCCAAACGTATTGTGAGGGTCTGCTGGGAATGTCTGGCGGAACCCTCTGTCAGGGAGGTCTTCAACTCCCACCTCCGGGAGAGCTTTGACTAGGTCCCGAGGGAGGCTGGGGACATTGAGTCCGAATGGACCATGTTCTCCACTTCCATTGTTGAAGCGGCTGTCCGGAGCTGTGGCCGTAAGGTCTCCGGTGCCTGTCGTGGCGGCAATCCCCGAATCTGGTGGTGGACTCCAGAAGTAAAGGATGCTGTCAAGCTGAATAAGGAGTCCTATCGAGCCTGGTTGGCCCGGGGGACTCCTGAGGCAGCTGACGGGTACCGGCAGGCCAAGCGTGCGGCAGCACGGGCAGTTGCGGAACCAAAAACTCGGGTCTGGGAAAAGTTCGGGGAGGCCATGGAGGAGGACTACCGGTCGGCCTCGAGGAATTCTGGCAAACCATCCGGTGCCTCAGGAGGGGGAAGCAGTCCTCCACCAACACTGCTTACAGTGGAGGTGGGGAGCTGTTGACCTTGACTGGGGACATTGTCAGGCGGTGGAAGGTATACTTCGAGGATCTCCTCAATCCCACTGACACGCCTTCCATAGAGGAAGCAGAGACTGGGGTCTCAGAGGTGGATTTATTCATCACCCAAGCCGAAGTCACTGAGGTAGTTGGGAAGCTCCTCAGTGGCAAAGCACCGGGGGTGGATGAGATTCGCCCTGAGTACCTCAAGTCTCTGGATGTTGTAGGGCTGTCTTGGTTGACACGCCTCTGCAGCATCGCGTAACAGTCGGGGACAGTGCCTCTGGACTGGCAGATCGGGGTGGTGGTCCCCCTATTCAAAAAGGGGGACCGGAGGGTGTGTTCCAACTATCGGGGGATCACACTCCTCAGCCTCCCTGGGAAAGTCTATTCCAGAGTACTGGAGAGGAGAATTTGGCCGATAGTCGAACCTCGGATTCAGAAGGAACAATGCGGTTTTCGTCCGGGCCGCGGAACACTGGACCAGCTCTATACCCTCCACAGGGCACTCCAGGGTTCATGGGAGTTTGCCCAACCAGTCCACATGTGTTTTGTGGATTTGGAGAAAGCATTCAACCGTGTCCCTCGTGGCATTCTGTGGGAGGTGCTCCGGGAGTACGGGGTCGGAGGCCCTCTGTTAAGGGCTGTACGGTCCCTGTACGGTCCCTGTACGACCAGAGCAGGAGCCTGGTTCGCATTGCCGGCAGTAAGTCAGACCTGTTCCCAGTGCATGTTGAACTCCGGCAGGGCTGCCCTTTGTCACCGGTTCTGTTCATTATTTTTATGGACAGAATTTCTAGGCGCAGCCACGGGCCGGAGGGGGTCTGGTTCGGGAGCCACTGGATTTCATCTCTGCTTTTCGCGGATGATGTGGTCTTGTTGGCTCCTTCGAGCCAGGACCTCCAGCATGTCCTGGGGCGGTTTGCAGCCGAGTGTGAAGCGGCTGGGATGAGAATCAGCACCTCCAAGTCCGAGGCCATGGTTCTCGACGGGAAAAAGGTGGCTTGCTCCCTCCAGGTTTGGGGAGAGTTCCTGCCTCAAGTGGAGGAGTTTAAGTATCTTGGGGTCTTGTTCACCAGTGAGGGAAGGATGGAGCGTGAGATTGACAGGCAGATCGGTGCAGCGGCCGCAGTAATGCGGTCGTTGTATCGGTCTGTTGTGGTGAAGAGATTTACCGGTCAATCTACGTTCCTACCCTCACCTATGGTCATGAACTTTGGGTCATGACCAAAAGAATAAGATCCCGGATACAAGCGGCTGAAATGAGTTTCCTACGCAGGGTGGCGGGGCGCTCCCTTAGAGATAGGGTGAGGAGCTCTGTCACCCGAGAGGAGCTGGGAGTAGAGCCGCTGCTCCTCCACATCGAGAGGAGCCAGCTGAGGTGGCTCGGGCATCTGTTTCGGATGCCCCCGGGACGCCTCCCTCGGGAGGTGTTCCTGGCATGTCCCGCCGGGAGGAGACTCCGAGGAAGACCCAGGACACGCTGGTGTGACTATGTCACCCAGCTGGCCTGGGAACGCCTTGGGATCCTCCCGGAAGAGCTGGAGGAAGTGTCTGGGGAGAGGGAAGTCTGGGTGTCCCTGCTCAGGCAGCTGCCCCCGCGACCCGGCACCGGATGAGCGGACGAAAATGGATGGATGGATGGATGAAATTACATTTCAAGTAAATTATGAAAGGATCTGATTCACTGTCAGTTATAAAATTACCAGAGATGTACATTTTCAGTTGAATAGAACACTTTCAAGTTCACCAAAATATATAAAATACTCCTTAAAGTTGCAAAAATACCTTCAAATTACTCCAATTATTGCATTCAAACCCTTTTAGTTAAGGGGGGTACACACACAAGGATTTTATAAATCTTAAGAGATTTTTTATCTGTAGAGCCCCCACACATGAAGATTAAAAAATCAGCTTTGATCGTACTGTGTGTGGTGTGGTCCGATATTTTCAGCACAGGACACCACACACATAAAGATTATCTGTCTCACGGCCGATCTAGAATCTGGTCCTCCGAGCCAGAAATATCGCGTGGTCAAACGTGACTTCAGTGTAAACAAACATGGCGGACGAACCGGAAGATGCAGTGGTGGCTGTTTTAGACCTATTACTGGCTGAAAAAAACAAAACCCAAACAAAACGACTATGGAAAAAAGTCACGGAGACGGCGAGAGAGTGGGCTGTATGCGTTACAGCGCGAGTTGGAGGTGAGTAAAAATTGTCACGAGTATTACAGATAGCTTTGAGAGCAGCGCTATGCGCTCGGCCCCCGGTACTGCGAGTCACCATGGCAACAGGTAAACAAAAGGCTCAGCTCGCGTCTTGATTGGCTGTCAGTCCGGTACACGTGACATCACAAGCTGTACGTGCTCGGCTCCGCTCGGAACACCCCACACACTACAGGATTTCTAGTCGCAAATATTAAACATGTTCAATATTTACGATCTCTCCTTCCGACGCCTTCGGAGCGGATCTGACCGGACAAAATCACTCTTAACACACCCCACACCACAGGACAATCGGGCACGATGTCCTTCGCAAACATCAGATAATCGGGCCTTTGCTGGCTTTGATCATAAGGGGGGAAATCGGGACAAAATCGCCCCGATTATCCTTATGTGTGTACCCGCCTTTACTTTCAGTAATAAACTTAAACACAACTCAGTGGGCCCACACTCACACACACACAGCCGGCAAAATAAAATAACCCGATTGCAGGCCTGATATGGTGACTTTTGAGTGTGAGGAAATCCACCTTTATTTCCAATGATCCAGGAACAGTCAAGGAAAAGTGTTACCTCCAATCCAAAGAACAGCTGTTTACCCGGTCTGAGTCTGGCAGGCGACACGGTGGGTAGACTCGAGACAGACCGGTGAGCAGACGATGGCAGCTCCCTGGTATGGCGGGTGGATAGTGCCACGGCAACTCTACCGCAGTAGACTCTCATCTGACATCAACGTCTGAACTGGCTTACGTTACGCCGTCGCCAGTGCAAGTCGTCGTTGATAAGTACGTCGCCACACCTACGCCGTCGTGCCTCCCCAACTTTCTCATTCACATCAGTTCTGGCCTCCATAAATCAATCAATAAATCCTAACTGCTCGGGACAGGAAGTGCACGCAAGAAACTTCAAAATAAAATCATATAGACATTTTTTGGATATTTAATTAAACAACAATGTAACGCGAGTCTGTCAGCAACTTTATTGCATTACATTAACTGTCAAAATGGGGTATAGGCCTAAGCTCTGTCCATATTTAGCGACAAGTTCATAGGAAAATATTTAACTTGTTGATTGGACAGTTGGACTCTTCCAGTCTTTGTAAAAAAAAAAAAAAAAAAAACACCTCTCATATTTACCATTGAATAGTTTACCAGTAGGCCAAATTTACCTATATAAGATATTTTGAAAGAATTGAACACAAGAAAGCTGATGCACCTGCTCAAAGGCTTATACATAGCCTATGTAAACTTTACAGTAGGCTAATCTCAGCACACGTAGAGGGCAAGAGTAGTTATTTGAAACCATCAACCAACATATTAACATAATTAATCTAAGATTGTTTTTATTGCCTCAGCATCTCATGTAGCCTATAACATTTATCAAATAGGTCTACATTATTTTGTCTATTGCATGTTTCCACCTGATTCTTTTATATGATATACTTATTAATGGTACACAAATAAAATGAAATAAACTGAAAAAAAAGAAAAACAGCAGGACTCGAACCCTTGCCGCTCCAGAAAAAATTGCAATAGGTATTTGTTGCAGAACTCCTACCAAGTGAGCTATTGAGGTAACTTGCAATTCTGCAGTTTGTGAAAAGTACCTTACAGTAGTAAGCGGCGCAAAGCACCTTCAGCGCATAGACAAGTATTTATGTGCTTAACGGTATCGTGAAAAAACGATGAGAAATGGACATAATTACGAATTCATAACCGGACCCAGACATGACGTGAAAAGTGGACATGTCCGGCCAAAAGCAAACTTTTGGTCACGCTAAGTTAAAACTGGATTTTAAAATGCACTAACCTACTTCTGTTCTTCATGGTATAATGAAAATAAATTATTAGGTGGGTATCAGGTGTTGATTAAATAGGTAATGAAAACACAAAATAACAAAATTTAATTCTGTTGCCTTTTATTCAACAATTGTCCTCCATTTCCCATTCACATACCCTGGTCAGTCAGGCTACATGTCTTCGATAATAGAGAACTTAAACGGCTCCAGGATGACTTCTCTCTCCACATCATTAAGCTCAGAACTTGCAGCCTCCACCAGTTACTCCTCCCTGACTGGACTGAAAAATAGCGAAACATTAAATCCTTATTTCATCTTCATTTAGACACAAATAACCTGAGCGTCAACTGCTAACCACCGTTAGCGTAACTAATTAAAAAAATACAACAACTCACACACATATAGGATCGGTAATATAATAAATAATAAAACAAATAAATGTATCCTACTGATAAAGGCGGCTACTAAAACGGTAATGCAATCTCGGCATTCATTACTGTTGTCATGGTGGAATGCAAAATACAATGCAAAAATACTAATATATATATATATATATATATATATATATATATATATATATATATATATATAATAGTATTTTTGCATTGTGGTATTAATACTTTTGATCTAAGTAGCCTACTTCTTCCAACACTCAACACTGTTTGTAACTACAACAACAATTGAACAATGGCACCATCTAATGGATAAAATCCACAATAGAAGTTCCCAGGAAAACATTGTTAAATTTGGACATGAACTTTTAAAATTTTTAATTTTGAAAGCAGGGCACTGTCGAAGACTGACCGTCGAAACCGGTTTGTGTGAGTGTGAGGGATTAAAGATATCAGAAAGAGTGTTGCTGGCTTCTTGTTCCTTTTACACAGCTTAGTCTATTCAGTGCAATCTCAATGCAGCAACTGCTCAAAAGAAAAACAAGTGAATCCAAAGGATGAGCATAGTACAGTCTAGGCACTGTACTCTGTAGTTCCCATTATACATGGAAATAAAGACATGTTAACATATAAAACATGTAAGCTACTGAAAGACTTTAATTCACTCAAAGTTGGGGACGTAGTTTTTTTTTCTTCTAACTTCATTGAAAGTTGCAACAACAACAAACAATTCAGTCATTCCCGCTCAGGTTTATGACAGCAGATGAAGAGCTAAACAAAACACAGAACATTATTTATAATGAACAATTACAAAAATTAATTTCTTGGTGACAGACCTCCTTATCCCATGATAATTGTAATTATAACTGTTGTGACAGATTATTGGTTGAACATTTCTGAGTGTATAGGCCTATTCATTATTAATATAATGTAGGCTAATATAATAGCCTACAATAGCCTACATTTTTAAATTTGTAATTAACTTAAGACAAGGGGACGTACTTTATGGACGACGTACTTAGGCGACGACGTACTTAAGTGACGACGTACTTTGGTGACGATGTACTTAGTGACGACGTACTTTGGTGACGACGTGTTTCAGACGTATACTTTGTTAGTAATTCTAATGTACGCCGTCGTCACGTCACCGTCGATACACGTCCTTTCCATGCACTCGCCGTGAAGTCGCCGCCGGTCTCTTACCTGCTATCCCATTCACTCCCATTCAAAAATCCACACGGTCTGGCGGTGACGGATAGGGGAGGCTGCTCCTTCTCCTTCTCCTGGTAATCCTAGCAGTGGCACTATCCACCCGCCATACCCTGTCAGCCCAGGTCGATGTCCAACGACGACGAGTCACACACACTGGCAGCGGTCGAGTCGAATCCTCATGCTCCCGGGGTGAGACCACAAGGCACAGCCAATGTCAGAAGCTGGTTTAGTATGGCGGGTGGATAGTGCCACGGCAACCCTACCGCAGGACACTCTTGTTTGACATTAACGTCTGAACTGGCTTACGCCAGTGCAAGTCGTCGTTGATAAGTACATCGCCACACCTACGCCGTCGTGGACCCCCCCCCCCCACGCCGTCGTGGACCCCCCCCCCCCCAACTTTCTCATTCACATCAGTTCTGGTCTCCATAAATCAATCAATAAATCCTAACTGCTCGGGACAGGAAGTGCACGCAAGAAACTTAAAAAAAAATCATGTAGACATTTTTTGGATATTTAATTAAACAACAATGTAACGCGAGTCTGTCAGCAACTTTATTGCATTACATTAACTGTCAAAATGGGGTATAGGCCTAAGCTCTGTCCATATTTAGCGACAAGTTCAAAGGAAAATATTTAACTTGTTGATTGGACAGTTGGACTCTTCCAGTCTTTGTAAAAAAAAAAAAAAAACAAAAAAAACACCTCTCATATTTACCATTGAATAGTTTACCAGTAGGCCAAATTTACCTATATAAGATATTTTGAAACAATTGAACACAAGATAGCTGTTGCACCTGCTCAAAGGCTTTATTGCATGTTTCCACCTGATTCTTTTATATAATATACTTAATATACACTGAAAAAAAAAAGAAAAACAGCAGGACTCGAACCCTTGCCGCTCCAGTAAAAATTGCAATAGGTATTAGTTGCAGAACTCCTACCAAGTGAGCTATTGAGGTAACTTGCAATTCTGCAGTTTGTGAAAAGTACCTTACAGTAGTAAGCTGCACAAAGCACCTTCAGCACATAGACAAGTATTTACGTGCTTAACAATACCGTGAAAAAACGATGAGAAATGGACATAATCACCAATTCATAACCGGACCCAGACATGACGTGAAAAGTGGACATGTCCGGCCAAAAGCAAACTTTTGGTCACCCTAAGTTAAAACTGGATTTTAAAATGCACTAACCTACTTCTGTTCTTCATGGTTTAATGAAAATAAATTATTAAGTGGGTATCAGGTGTTGATTAAATAGGTAATGAAAACACAAAATAACAAAATTTAATTCTGTTGCCTTTTATTCAACAATTGTCCTCCATTCCCCATTCACATACCCTGGTCAGTCAGGCTACATGTCTTCGATAATAGAGAACTTAAACGGCTCCAGGATGACTTCTCTCTCCACATCATTAAGCCCAGAACTTGCAGCCTCCACCAGTTACTCCTCCCTGACTGGACTGAAAAATAGCGAAACAATAAATCCTTATTTCATCTTCATTTAGACACAAATAACCTGAGCGTCAACTTCTAACCACCGTTAGCGTATCTAATTAAAAAAATACAACAACTCACAAACATATAGGATCGGTAATATAATAAATAATAAAACAAATAAATGTATCCTACTGATAAAGGCGGCTACTAAAACGGTAATGCAATCTCGGCATTCATTACTGTTGTCATGGTGGAATGCAAAAATACTATTTTATATATATATAGGTGACGACGTGTTTCAGACGTATACTTTGTTAGTAATTCTAATGTACGCCGTCGTCACGTTGCCGTCGATACACGTCCCTTCCATGTACTCGCCGTGAAGTCGCCGCCGGTCTCTTATCTGCTATCCCATTCACTCCCATTCAAAAATCCACACGGTCTGGCGGTGACGGATAGGGGAGGCTGCTCCTTCTCCTTCTCCTGGTAATCCTAGCAGTGGCACTATCCACCTGCCATAGTTTAGCTCCTCGCGGCTAAGTCCGTTCGCTTTGATGGCGAATGCTAACAACACAGTCCGAGTTAGCTCAGTAGCTGGGCTAAGCTAACAACAGTGCAGCTTCGGCAGGAGTTCCGAGCTGAAACTTCTCGAGCTGTACACTAAACAGTACTCCAATGTCTGGGTTCCGACTGTCGAGCAGACAGTCTCTTAGACACAGAACACTACACACTTAACTTTACACTAGTATGGCGGGTGGATAGTGCCACTGCTAGGATTACCAGGAGAAGGAGAAGGAGCAGCCTCCCCTATCCGTCACCGCCAGACCGTGTGGATTTTTGAATGGGAGTGAATGGGATAGCAGATAAGAGACCGGCGGCGACTTCACGGCGAGTACATGGAAGGGACGTGTATCGACGGCAACGTGACGACGGCGTACATTAGAATTACTAACAAAGTATACGTCTGAAACACGTCGTCACCTATATATAATTAAAATAGTATTTTTGCATTCCACCATGACAACAGTAATGAATGCCGAGATTGCATTACCGTTTTAGTAGCCGCCTTTATCAGTAGGATACATTTATTTGTTTTATTATTTATTATATTACCGATCCTATATGTTTGTGAGTTGTTGTATTTTTTTAATTAGATACGCTAACGGTGGTTAGAAGTTGACGCTCAGGTTATTTGTGTCTAAATGAAGATGAAATAAGGATTTAATGTTTCGCTATTTTTCAGTCCAGTCAGGGAGGAGTAACTGGTGGAGGCTGCAAGTTCTGAGCTTAATGATGTGGAGAGAGAAATCATCCTGGAGCCGTTTAAGTTCTCTATTATCGAAGACATGTAGCCTGACTGACCAGGGTATGTGAATGGGAAATGGAGGACAATTGTTGAATAAAAGGCAACAGAATTAAATTTTGTTATTTTGTGTTTTCATTACCTATTTAATCAACACCTGATACCCACTTAATAATTTATTTTCATTAAACCATGAAGAACAGAAGTAGGTTAGTGCATTTTAAAATCCAGTTTTAACTTAGGGTGACCAAAAGTTTGCTTTTGGCCGGACATGTCCACTTTTCACGTCATGTCTGGGTCCGGTTATGAATTGGTGATTATGTCCATTTCTCATCGTTTTTTCACGGTATCGTTAAGCACATAAATACTTGTCTATGCGCTGAAGGTGCTTTGTGCAGCTTACTACTGTAAGGTACTTTTCACAAACTGCAGAATTGCAAGTTACCTCAATAGCTCACTTGGTAGGAGTTCTGCAACAAATACCTATTGCAATTTTTACTGGAGCGGCAAGGGTTCGAGTCCTGCTGTTTTTCTTTTTTTTTTCAGTGTATTTCATTTTATTTGTGCACCATTAATAAGTATATCATATAAAAGAATCAGGTGGAAACATGCAATTGACAAAATAATGTAGACCTATTTGATAAATGTTATAGGCTACATGAGATGCTGAGGCAATAAAAACAATCTTAGATTAATTATGTTAATATGTTGGTTGATGGTTTCAAATAACTACTCTTGCCCTCTACGTGTGCTGAGATTAGCCTACTGTAAAGTTTACATAGGCTATGTATAAGCCTTTGAGCAGGTGCATCAGCTTTCTTGTGTTCAATTGTTTCAAAATATCTTATATAGGTAAATTTGGCCAACTGGTAAACTATTCACTGGTAAATATGAGAGGTGTTTTTTTTTTATTTTTTGTTTTTTTTACAAAGACTGGAAGAGTCCAACTGTCCAATCAACAAGTTAAATATTTTCCTATGAACTTGTTGCTAAATATGGACAGAGCTTAGGCCTATACCCCATTTTGACAGTTAATGTAATGCAATAAAGTTGCTGACAGACTCGCGTTACATTGTTGTTTAATTAAATATCCAAAAAATGTCTACATGATTTTTTTTTTTAAGTTTCTTGCGTGCACTTCCTGTCCCGAGCAGTTAGGATTTATTGATTGATTTATGGAGACCAGAACTGATGTGAATGAGAAAGTTGGGGGGGGGGGGGTCCACGACGGCGTAGGTGTGGCGACGTATCAACGACGACTTGCACTGGCAACGGCGTAACGTAACCCAGTTTAGACGTTGATGTCACACGACAGTCTCCTGCGGTAGGGTTGCCCTGGCACTATCCACCCGCCATATACACTAGCGGCCATGCGTCTCCGCTGCCTCACGTCGTCGTCCCTCTTTTTTCTCTGTCAAGTTTTTTCCAGAAAAACACACTCTCCCACTCGCTCACTTCCGGTCTACACCTGTCAATCACACCTTAACCAATAAATGACCAGGATCACACTTCTTCTCAATCAGTACTTCCTCTCTCCCCATGAGTTCCTTCAAAATAAAATAAAATATTTAACCATGTGCATTTGTGTCGTTTTAATCTTATTTATTATACCTTACTCTTTTATCAAACTATTAACCTTGATGAAATATTCCTTTTACATTTTTAATACATTTTAATAACAGTTTCAATCAAATATGAACTTTTTTAACCCATGAATTATTCATTATTTATTTTATGAGTAAGGATTTTAAACAGGGTTACATATGTAACGGGGAAAGAATGAATGTATGTCTTTATTACAATGCAGGGATCGAAATTAGCACCCGTGTGCTGGCGCCTGGTGAGTGAATTTAATCAGTTTACCAGCAACTGTGACGGATTCATTCCAGTCAGATCTGATCCAATTAATCTTAATGATCTATATCTTGGTTAAGGCATAACAAAGTGCTTTACACGACCCAAGAGTTAGATCCGGTCAAATTATGTTCTGATTCGACCAAAGTGTCAGCTGGACTTTAGAAGGCCGGAAAACCACAACTAGCCTACTTGAACGGCCGTAAGCGGTCATTTGGACCGCTAGATTTTAAACTCTATAATCTCTCATGTAAATACCCGATTGATTGATGAATGCATTCATTACTTTTGATAGCCCCGGTGATAGTAAACGTAAATTCCCCGGCTATTAACAACTACACAATGATACATAAAACACATTAATAAATCATCAGAGCCAGCCGCTCCAAAATAAAAACGTGTATTACCGTCACGCAGTCATCCATATCTATCTATATGCTCTCTGAGATTTCTCTCTTTTTCTCCGCTCTCCCCTTGTGTCGCTTGATTCCTCGATTAAGTTTTTTGCTGGCCGGAGGCCAGGCCACGTCATTTCCTGGTCTCCGTCACTTCTGCCCCTCTGTTAGCAGGTGGGCTGTCGGCCGCGGCTGCACTTCTCTCCACGTTGTCCCATCCAGTGCTAAATTGAGTCATCTTGTGTTTATAATGGCTCGTTGGGCGTTGCTGCTGGCTGCATGCTGCTCACCGCTTCGTACCGCTCCGTACGTCGCTCGCTGCCTGTAGGTGAGCTTTCTGCCTCACGTGTCTTCCCCTGTGGCACTGCACGTGTTTCAACCTGTGTGTTTGTTTACAGGTTGCTCTCGTGTAGCGCCGAACTCGCCCCACGCTGCGTTGGCCGCAACTGCCTGACCGGTATGTAGTAGAGTGACAGTAGCTTCCTCCTTCAGCCACTTGTAAGTTTCTCATGTTTGTTTATTATTGTAGGGTAAAGATGTCTATGTAGCGGCTCAGCGCCGGCTAATCTGACCGCTAACCCACTGCTGCTTTGCCTTGCTGGAGTTACCGTGTCTCGCTGGAGCTCCTTGGCGTTCCGACACCGCTTATTGCTGCAGATCGATCGCTTGCCGTACCACTTTTGCTGCTGTGCTTGAGCTCCCATTGCCGCCTCGGCCGACTCGGCCCCCGCCTGCTCTGCTTGGCTTTGACTGTTTGGTTGGCTGGGTGTCTTCGGTGCTGTCCGTTGCTGCCTGGGCGTACCTGTGGTTCAGCAACGCTGTCGCTTTCATTTATTCTGCCACATCTTAATGTGTGTGTGTGTGTGCGCGCGCATGTATGAGAGAACAGTGTGGGAATGTTTATTGTGGTTTCTCTGTTATCTTGTGTTTGTTGGTCGCTGTATGTTATTATAATTTTATTTTGCAACCCATAGATTTGATTAGTCATGATTATTTCTTTTTGAGGTATTGAGGGTTGTAATTTGTGATTTTGTATATTTTGAGTAAGCAATTTGATTTGCTATTGTGCCTAATTATTGTGTGTATATATTGTAAATTCAAGTTTATTCATTTCTTTTCTTGTTATTACTTTGTTTTCTTTGTCCCTAAACTGTTTCTCTCTGGTTCCCCCCCCCATTCAGGTGCTGAGCCTACGGTGGTGGTGCCCTTCCCTTTCTGTGTTGTGTCTACACTGGTTTGAGTTTTCACTTTTATCCTTATTTCTGCTGCACGTGAGGTGTTCCTGGTATCCCCGTTTTGTTGACCCATCTGTCAGTAGTAGGCCTCAGCCCTGATTGGTTTCATTTAATTTCCCCCAAGTGAATGATTTCATTTAAACTTTTTAAAGCAATAGATTGACAATAAAATTATATTTTTGTACCCTTGAACTACTGTCTCTGCCTCACTTTGTTACGGACCTGAATGCCTTCTCCTTTTGAGTTGGTTCACTTAAAGGTCCCATATTATGGTCATTTCTGCTTCTTGATGTGGTTCCTTGAAGTCTAAATGGAATGTTAGTAACATGCTTTGGTCGAAATACACTGAAGGATTGAGCACAGCAGGGTTCTTGAAACACCAGTTTCACAGCCCTGCTCCAGGCTACCGGTTTCAGTGCCTTATCCTTTAAATGCTAATGAGCTACTGCACGCCGCCCACCTCCTCCTGCCTGCGGAAGACGTGAGGATGGCATCATGTGACCATGGCAACGGCGGAGTTTCTGGGAGTAATGGCTGCCGGACAACAGACTGCGGTCCGACCCAGAACAAGAGGCTCCAGAAGAAAGTAAGCAGCCAAGAATGAACATTGATGTGTCTCAGTGGTCAGTAGTTAAGTTCGTTACCTCGACATTACTTTTATGTTACTGCAGACTAACAAAAGTCTTACGAGCTTACTGGCCGTCTGCCCCGCGTTGTTTCAAATAACAGCCCCCTTCTCCTGCCTCGAGTGTTTACATCATGAAGCTTAGCTAAACTTCGGCTAGTGTTTACTGCTGTTAAGTTGCAGTAACGCGGATGCAATTTAGCAACAGCCATTACAAGACACAAGCGTAACCCCATATTATTGTTTACATTTATGTAGCCAGGTAAGTTGATTGAGAACCTCTTTTTTGTAGTGACGACCTGTAATTAGCTACTGCCAGCATTGTCAAGTTTTCAATAATCACAGTTGCCTCCCATCACCTCTCTACCGTCAGAATTGTTTGGGGTTTTTTTTACCAGTTACAACGGTTTATAAACTTTAGATATATTACCAAAGAAACAATGCGACGTGATTAGCGATTATAGTTTCCAATGAATAATACAAATTCTGCATAAAAGTAGGTGTTCCTGTCACCGAGTGGATTGACTGAGACAGGGTGCAAGACCACAATGTTTTCTGAGGGGAGCGACCACCACAACCAACAGAGACCAGAGGGGGGTTTCTTCTAAAAATATATATTTTATTACAACAAACAATAAAATAAAAAGATACTGTTAAGAGTCCATATAAAAGAGTCCAGTGTGTTTTACTCCCGGGTGAGGGACGTATTGAGCTCTTGGGCAGCAGGCCTCAATACCACTGGCAGTCAGTCACTTTAGGGAGAGAAAGGAAAACACGGTAATCGTCAGGATGTTTAGTCCATCAGTCTTCAGCTGATTTGGCTACAGAGCATCAAACAGTTTTGGTGGGGAGGTAAATAATTAATACTTCAACCAAACAAACAAAAAGCCAACACAGGGCAGGTCAAAACGAATAAAGTAATCAAAGGTTAAAGAAATCAATTGCACTGCAACTCAAAATAATCCCCATCCAAACTATTGAGCCTGTTCATGTAATTGCTGTTATAGGATTCCTTGGCGAAGAGAGGGATAGAAAGGGTACTTAGCTGGAGGAAGGGTGGAACGCGTCCCCACCCTTCCACTGTCTCCCACGGCTTCCCTCTCTCGCACTGTGCTTCCTCTTGGTCGGCCTCGCGTGCCGATAGCGTCGCCCCTCCGTGCAGCGGCGATTCCTGTCGCTCCACAGCCGTGTTAAGTGCTCTCGGGTAGACTCACTCGTCTCCAGCCGTGACGAGCGTCAGGTTGCACTCGATCCTTCCTGGCGTTCCTGCCCGCGTCCCTCGTCCGTGTCAGCTGAGCTGCTCCACGCTGCCTGCTCACCGCTTGCTGCTCCTGAATGAAAAAGAGTGAAGCACCCACAGCCCTCCCCCCAGTGCTGCTCAATTACACACATGCAAAGCATCAGGTAATTAGTGCTGCAGGTACGCAGGCAGACACACCCACACACTCTCAACCTGTCACCCGGTGACACTCCCCCAAACCATAAGGTTCTAGTCCCGAGAACCATTCGCTCATTCACCCATCCATCCACCCATCCATCCATCCATGTGGGGGGTTACCCAAGTTGGGCCTCTGGGAGCGTCTTGGTACCGGGCCAGGCTCTGGCTCCTCCGCTGCCCCACCTCGACCCGTCTGGAACATCAGCCCCCAATTTGACAAAGGCGGCTGAAGGGCTCTTTGACTGGCAGGTTGAGACGGCTCTGGCATGGGATACAGTAGGCAGGGGCGAAGGTGGTTGCGATGGAGGATGCGCTCTGGCCCGTCATTCCCCTCTGGTCTGATCTTGTAGACCGGGAGGCTTGCATGATGCTGTCCAACCACCACATACGCTTGATTTTCCCACCGGTCGCTCAGCTTCCCCTTGTTCCGTCTTCTGTGATCCACCACTAGAACCCGTTCACCAGGCAGCAGTGGAGCATCACAGGCAGTCTTATCATACAGTCTCTTGTTTTTCTCAGCTGCCTGTTTGAGATTCTCAGATGTCTTGTTATAAGCATATGACAGCCATTCTACATGCTTCACAACCCATTCAGCAGTAGTCATTGTTTCCTGCACCCCTGTTGTACTGGTCACCATCTCAATAGGCAGCCTAGTATGACGGCCAAACATCAGGTATGTTGGTGCATATCCTGTAGAACTATGAATACTGTTGTTGTAAGCATGGACTAATCCAGGTAAGTATTCAGGCCATCTGTTCTGCTTTTCTCCTTCAAGGGTGCTAAGTAAGTTTAACAGAGTCTGGTTAAATCGTTCACATAGGGCTGGGCGATATGGCCTCAAATCAATATCACGATATATTGAGCAACTCACCTCGATAACGATAAATGAACGATAAGTAACCCCCCCCTCCCCCCGCACCTAAAAAAAAAGGAAAAAAAAATCCTGTGTTTTTACAGAAATGCCACTTTAAAGGACTGTAAAACTACATTGTAGTTAAGATTTATATTATTTATTTAGTAGTTAAGAACATCTGAAAAGCACAGATTACTTGAAATGACAACAACTGAACAAGTTTAGAAGTATAAAATATACAGTCCCTTATAAACAAATTCTAAGCTTCTTGCTTTTTTTATTTCTTGAATCGCGTGGTTGTACTGCAGGTGGTGGAAGAGGTTGGATGTAAATAAACATTTTGAGGATTTCAGAATCAGAATCTAAGACATGAGACAAAATAGTGTAGAAGTTGACATTGCTGCTTAATAATATGTTAACCTCTTGAGCATTAGAACTTTTTTTACCATTATTTTCTTTATCATTATATATTTTGATAGACACAGAATCTGTTTCAGAAGTCAGTGAGCTATTGAGAAAAATCAAGATTTGTGCATATTAATATTCATATAAAATAGAGGAAGCACTAAAGTACAATAAACATAGCTGTGTCTCATTCGTCCAGTTTACTAAAACAATCTGCTGCTGGAGTCACTGGGCCCCATGACATGGAAGATATTCAAAAAACTGCAATTATTTTGTATTAATATATTTATGCTAAGTAATTTGATGACAGTCCCTAAATCAGTCAGATGTTCTGGGAGGTGAGCTGACCGTCCTCCTGCTGCTCACACTGGGTGAACCTCAGTAAAGTCGCGGCTGGACCCGAGTAGAGCTTAGAATCAAGCATGACCCGAGCCTGTGCACGTTGTGTCCGAGCCAGGCCCGACACATTGAATGTTATTATGAGCCCGGGAACCGATTTAAACCCGACAACTGTTTAATATGTGGGCTGTTATAACTGACGTTCTCGACTACAATTGCGAGTTGTTTGAACTACATAAATCTTAATGAATAATGCAACAAGTGCCACACTTAATGCACTCGACAAAGCCGACATGTTATTATCGTGGCCCACGACTTGTTTAAAATGGGTCCACACCTCCGACTTTCCTCCACACTTGCTCAAAGTTAATTCTACTGTTTTTATTTTTTTCTTTACATCTTCAGGCTCCATGTTGCACTTAAGCCACACAATCAGTGATGCCGGTAATGCGTTACTAGTGTTGTCATTTTCCTTAGTAAAAATATATATTTTTGCTTTCTTCTTGTGTCTCGGGGAGTGACGTCACGTACATGAGAATTCACGTTTCTCAGCATGAGGTCACTCACGCGTCAGACCACGCAGAGACACAAATGCAAACAACAATGGAGGGAGGAGAGAGATGCACGTTTTCTAGCTGGAAATACAGTCATTATTTTTGATTATTTATTGTTATTAAAAAATAAAACACAATTGTTTGATCAATGGACGGCCGGTAGAAGACAGTGACCTGTTGCAGCCTTTGAACGCAGCATCATTACACAAACTGTCTGCGACTCACAGCGAGAGTGGGTTTACTCGATTACTAACCTGGCATAGCTGGTGTTGCATCGGGGGGCGGAGTTTGCCATCAAATTAATGTAAAATAAGCACATACGCCGGGTAGATTAATCAAGTGGACCTAACGTGTCCCCCTGTCCCTAGTGGATGTTACGCCTATGACACCGAATATACCGACATGGCCAAAATGACGTCGGTTATCGTTGTAAATTTCGGTATCGGTAAATTTTCGGTTTGTCGCCCAGGCCTACGTTCACATCCCCCATTCCCCTGGGGATGGTACGGAGTGGTGTGACTCTTGCGACAGCCATAAATGTTACACAACTCTAAGATCACTTTTGACTCAAAATTTAGGCCTTGATCTGAGTGTAGGGTCTCTGGACAGCCAAAGGGCTGTATGACATGGTTCCACAGGGCACGGGCAGTGGTTATGGCTGTCTGGTCAGAAGTGGGAATAGCCCAGGCATACTTGGTGAATAGGTCTGTTATAACTAAGATGTTTTGATAATGATCAGTGGGACGGCTCAAGGTTAGAAAATCCATAGAGACAATATTCAATGGTGCTTTAGACACAATGGGTACTAATGGGGCCCTGATCTCTGGCTTAGCCTTTCGTAGTACACACCTGTGGCAAGTTTGAGTCCAAGAACTCACAGTCTCTCCCATACCTGGCCAGTAGAATTTCCTTCGGAGAAGCGACATCGTCCTTTCTACGCCTTGGTGACCTGTTTCTGAGTGGTAGGCCTCCCACAGGGTCTTTGAGTTACAGAGTCTTTTATATTACGGCATACCACACCATCTCTCAGGCTAAGCCTTTTCCAATGGTTCAACAGTCTTTTTACCGCTTCAGGGAGTTTAGGACGTTCAGGGGCCCTAGGTAACCAACCTCTGTGCAGATACTCCCTCACTGTTTGGAGTGTGGCGTCCTCTCCTTGTAGCTCCTCCCAACGACTCGGGTCCCACCCCCAGCCTGGAAGTGCAGCCTCTGCTGGAGTCCCAGGGGCCATCACTGCACCGACCAGCAAATCCTCCTCGGGCACTGGTTCTGTTGGGTCCTGTTCTGGGTGTGGAATAGGCAGTCTGGACAGTACATCTGCATTAATGTGGTCCCTCCCTGGTCTATACTTTAGGGTGTAGTCAAAATTTGCCAATTGGGCAGCCCACCTCTGTTCAACAGCTCCCAATTTTGCTGTTTGCAAATGCACGAGTGGATTGTTGTCAGTTACCACAGTCACTTTTGCTCCCCACAGATAGTCTTTGAACTTTTCCACAACAGCCCATTTCATTGCAAGAAGTTAGAGTTTAAATGAACTGTAATTAGAGTCATTACGTTCTGCTTGCATAGGCTATGACTTTTTCTTGACCATCCTGTTCCTGTGCCAAGACTGCCCCCAAACCTAAATGGCTGGCATCATTATAAAGAGTAAAAGGGAGCGTGAAGTCAGCATATGCCAGTATTGGGGCTTTTAGCAGTTCTTGTTTTAGCGACTGAAAGGCTGTCTCACACTCATTAGTCCAGTTAATGGGCAACGACCCACCCCTTTCTTTACGCTCTCTACCCACCAAAAGTTCATGAAGGGGTTTAGCGATTTTAGAATGAAACGCCGGTAGTAGCCTACAAGTCCGAGAAAGGAATGTACCTGCTTTGCTGTTGTTAGTGGGCTCCATTCTTGGACTGCAGCCACTTTCTCGGGGTCAGGCGCAACACCTTGTCCACTCACCACGTGTCCAAGGAACTTCACTTCCTTCTGGAGAAACTGGCACTTTTCTGATCTCAGCTTAAGGCCATAGTGTGCCAAGGACTGAAAAACTGTCTCCATATGGTGAAGATGTGTTGTAAAATCAGGAGAAAAGATTACTACATCATCAAGATAAACCAAGGCAGATTCAGTTAATTGATTACCTAAACATCTTTGCATCAGTCTCTGGAATGTTGCTGGTGCATTGCACAGCCCAAATGGCATCCGTTCAAACTGAAAAAGACCAAGTGGGGTGGTAAAGGCTGTCTTCTCCTTGTCTCTCTCCTCTAGCTCTACTTGCCAGTAGCCGCTGGCAAGATCCAATGTAGTGTACCATTCGGCTCTGGTCAGACTGGTGAGGGAATCTTCGATGCGTGGGAGAGGGAATGCATCCTTGTGTGTCACACTATTAAGTTTGCACCACATTTCTTCTGGACTAGGACAATTGGTGCAGCCCAAGGACTACAGCTCTCCTTGATAACACCTTTGTCCAACATACCTTGTAACAGGGTGCGCATCTCCTTGTAGAGGGTAGGGGGCAGGGGTCTGAACCTCTCTCGAATAGGGGCAGCATCACCTGTAGGGATATGATGTTTAGCAATGTCAGTCCGGCCATAGTCTTCCTCATGAGCTGAGAATATGTGTTGACACTTAGCCAAAAGTTGCTGAAACTGATGTTGCTGTTCCTCACTCAGGTGGTCACTCTGTGGTGGAGGGATAGTCAATTTGTTTGTCTCCTGACCAACCTGGACAGCCCCCACCTCTACTACCCCAGGACTCACTTCCATGAGGGACACATCAGCGCCCTCCCTCACACTTAGTGAGTCAACAACAGAAACTGTTGCCAACTTTTGAAGTCTGTATAGAGAGACTGGGTAGGGGTTAACATTACGTACTCTCACAGGGACCCTCCCCCCTTTCACTGTCACCAAAGTCCTCGATACCTCAACTCCGATGTCTCCTCCAAAAGGCTCCACGAGGGCACAGTGGTTCTCGAGGTGTGATGGAACTGACACTCTGGCCCACAGTAGGGCCTCACTCTGGGCTGGAACAGTCACGGCATAGCGGCAGGCCACCCGAGCGGTGCCATCCCACTGTTCCCTCGTCGTGGCAGCTTGGACTCTCCTACAATCTGTGAACACATTGTCCCACTCTTTCCCAAAATTTTGCACCTGGGGGTTAGGGCAGAGTCTGTCTTGGTTTTTGAAAAGTTGTTCCCAACATTCCAAGATTACATTCATCCCCATAAGGGCTTTATGTTCTTTTAAACAGTCATCTTTCACAATTACAATCCCACGTGATGGCATTGTTACCCCCCCCCCCCAACAATGAAATCTGCAACCATATATCCAACATAAGGGATTTCAAGTCCATTGGCAGCCCGTAAGGTTAACCAAGGGAGATCTCTATTATTTGTCTGTTTACCTTTGAAAAGTTCTTTACATAGGTTTTCACTAAATAGCGTGACCTGGGAGCCCGTGTCTACCAAGCATTTAACATCTATGTTGTCTACTTTAACCTCTGCTACAGGGCACGTTCTGGCAATGGTGGCTTCTGCAAGCTTGTGGATAGGGTCGCATTTGGGAGGTCTGGCCACTTGACCCAGAGCGGCCGGTGCAACTAAAAACCCTGCGGGGCCTCTCTATGGGAACAGTGGCGCCTAATATGGCCTGGTTCCCCACACTCGTTACAAATTGGGCGGCCACGTGGATCACACTTAAAATCCTGGTTATTCGATGAGGTTCTAAACCTCTGTCTTGTCCTACCAGAATCTTCTGAATAAGCCCTAGGCCGAGCTGTGGGTACAGGAAGACATGGAGCACCATTAATCTCTGCTCGCAACTCATTTACAAGTACTTTTGCAGTTTCAGTCAATTGTTCTTTAACTTCTTTAAGTATTTTCTCTACAAAATTCTTGCTTCCAGTCAGCAGCACTATTTTGTGGAGAGGGGTTAGGCCTGTTTACAGCTAAGCACGATGGCCCTGCTGACCAGCTATCATCCTGTTCTTCTTCTAAGGCAAGAGATTCTAATTTTACCTCGTCAAATGATAGGGCTCGATGTTTCCTTACTTGACGCCTGAGCTCTTGCTTTATTGGCCCCTCTCGTAGTCCCATAATAAACTGGTCACGCAACAGTATGTCACTATGTTCCAGGCCTGCATCATCTTTGCGTTTCAACCTAAAAAACAATTCTCTGAGGCGGAGAGAAAAAGATCGAAGAGACTGGTTAGGTTCCTACCTGCAATTAAAGAATTGAGCTCTTAGAACAGATACATGGGTCGAGTCTCCGTACAGTGTAGACAATATAGCAAAGATTTTTCGTGGAGTATTTCTACATGTTTTCTCTAATGTCAAAATTTCCCTTTTTGCCTCCCCATCTAAGAACCCCATTATCAAGTCCGCTTTTTGAGCATCATCAATTGACTGGAAGTTTAGCATCATCTCCATTTGTGCCTGCCATTCTCCCAATTTGGCCTCTGAGCCCAGCCCACCAAACCTCTGTACCCATGGCATTCCCATTATGACGGGCATCATTGTATCTTGCTGATTAGCAGCCCCCCCTGCAGCCTGTTCCTCCCCTGGCATGTTGTGAGGTGTAGTCGCTCAAACCCTACAGAAATCCTGCCGACAACACCAAAATGTCACTGAGTGGAGTGACTGAGACAGGGTGCAAGACCACAATGCTTTCTGAGGGGAGCGACCACCACAACCAACAGAGACCAGAGGGGGGTTTCTTCTAAAAATATATATTTTATTACAACAAACAATAAAATAAAAAGATACTGTTAAGAGTCCATATAAAAGAGTCCAGTGTGTTTTACTCCCGGGTGAGGGACGTGTTGAGCTCTTGGGCAGCAGGCCTCAATACCACTGGCAGTCAGTCACTTTAGGGAGAGAAAGGAAAACACACGGTAACCGTCAGGATATTTAGTCCATCAGTCTTCAGCTGATTTGGCTACAGAGCATCAAACAGTTTTGGTGGGGAGGGAAATAATTAATACTTCAACCAAACAAACAAAAAGCCAACACAGGGCGGGTCAAAACGAATAAAGTAATCAAAGGTTAAAGAAATCAATTGCACTGCAACTCAAAATAATCCCCATCCAAACTATTGAGCCTGTTCATGTAATTGCTGTTATAGGATTCCTTGGCGAAGAGAGGGATAGAAAGGGTACTTAGCTGGAGGAAGGGTGGAACGCGTCCCCACCCTTCCACTGTCTCCCATGGCTTCCCTCTCTCGCACTGTGCTTCCTCTTGGTCGGCCTGGCGTGCTGATAGCGTCGCCCCTCCGTGCAGCGGCGATTCCTGTCGCTCCACAGCCGTGTTAAGTGCTCTCGGGTAGACTCACTCGTCTCCAGCCGTGACGAGCGTCAGGTTGCACTCGATCCTTCCTGGCGTTCCTGCCCGCGTCCCTCGTCCGTGTCAGCTGAGCTGCTCCACGCTGCCTGCTCACCGCTTGCTGCTCCTGAATGAAAAAGAGTGAAGCACCCACAGCCCTCCCCCCAGCGCTGCTCAATTACACACATGCAAAGCATCAGGTAATTAGTGCTGCAGGTACGCAGGCAGACACACCCACACACTCTCAACCTGTCACCCTGTGACATTCCTGTGGCAATTGTGTACAAATGCCTACATAACCTGAGAATGTCTGCTGTATGGAAATACCACAATGAAGTGTGAACACTGGGCAAACATGGTTGTCATTTTGCTGTCTCTCTTTTCTCTAATCTATTGTCACTCACTTACCTTTCGTAATTTCTAGGTTACACGAAGACTACAGCAGCATCCTGATACACCATCATGCATGGTGGACCACCCTGGCCTGGAACCTGTCTGCCTGAATGTATTTGCACTGCAGCATGCACTGAACATTTATCGGACAGTCTATGGACCCTTACGTCAGAGGGGAATAGTGCAGTCAGCTTTTAGTCACATAAATACTATTAATTTATCGCAAAAGTGTTATGATGAAAAGTACATAACTGAACCTCTATCTTACATTGCTTATAGTTTATCTTTTACTTATTACCGTGAAAATTACATATCAAACAATGAAAACACAGAGCAGTTAGGAAAGATGTTTTATTGTAAGAAACATTTGTAAACATGTGTTGACATGAATGAAATAATAACAAGAAGAAGAAAATATAAAACAGTTTGACTTTATATATCAACTTCAATATCAATATGAAAGTGATAACAAAGAAAGTATCTCGTTGCCATGGGTGTAAACATTCAGTGCTGACTTTATATTGAATTGTGTTCAGCCAATATAGCCTACAGAAGCTTTGTAAGGTGGTGCTGGTGCTCTCTGGGGAGGAGAGTGAGAGTTGTGCTGCCGTCTGTGTGGTCTGAGAGGTCTTCAGGTATTATGAGTTTCAGCACCTCCTTCACATATGGGGCAGGGTCCTGGAAAACCTTCTTGAAGATCAGGTCCAACAGTGCATCACCGCAGTCTGCAGTGCAATAAACAAAAATGTATGTTTACAGGAAAATTGCAGTAGAACCAAAAAGCCTTGTGCTGTACTGTTGTGAAGTTTGTCTTATGTCTCCTAATTACTTCTTATTTATACATTCTCCTTATTATTTATTTTGAAAACCATCTTAAAAGAATTCAGATTTTAAGTGTTTGTGTTCAACCTTTTGTGTGATGCCGGTGTGTCCATGTTTATTTTAATTTGCGAGGTTCAAATAAAAGATTGTAAAACTTACGGAATGTCGCCTCTGTCTTCACGGGTTTGGCTCTGCACTCTCCCTTCCAGGACTTTGGAAAGCTCAGTTTGTAAAGAGGATCTCCTGATGATGTGGTGGCTTGTCCTCTATCAGCCTTCTCACTGTAATGCAGTGCAGCCAGGTAGAGTCTTGAACAGTAAAAATACAAAAAAAAACAAACGAGAAAACAATTGCAAGAAATGGGCAAACAATTTGAAATGTTCTCAACAAGTAATCACAGTTTAATTATCCTGCACCGAATTCCCAGTTGTGGATAGGATAACACATGACAGCACTGTTACAGTATAATTCAAGCACTAAATGCTGCAATGC
Organism: Diplodus puntazzo; assembly: GCA_963678695.2. Classification (NCBI taxonomy): domain Eukaryota; kingdom Metazoa; phylum Chordata; class Actinopteri; order Spariformes; family Sparidae; genus Diplodus; species Diplodus puntazzo. Next base: position 1,391,864 of record OZ023171.1, read on the forward strand.
GTTACGTTACTGTAACCTGACCTTTTCATTTCAGTAACAAGTAATCTAACGCCTTAACATTTCCAAACCAGTGATCAGATTAAAGTTATGTATTCAAGTCACTGTGCATTACAATTATTTTGGGCATTTTCTTTAGTACAAATATATATTTCTTGCTTTCTTCTTGCGTCTCGGGGAGTGATGTCACGTACGTCTGAAGTCATGTTTTGGCCATGAGGATAACTCACGTGTATCACCACGCAGCAACACAAAAATGGAGGGAGGAGAGAGATGCACGTTTTCTAGCTGTAAATATGGTCATTATTTTGAGTTATTAAAAACAAAAATCACGAATACTTGGTCAGGGGCCTGTGTAAGTTAGCAAGCAACATCACACTTGTGTTGCCCCGGCCTATGCCAACATATTCCAGCTTAGAAAACGTTTTCAAATGCATTATATTTCACAAAATCCTGAAAACTTAGACCCGGCGGAGGGTGTGTGTATGTACTGCTTGACCGACCGGGTCTCTTGGTTTGCATGTGGAGACCGTGTTGATGCGAACTAGAAGCTCGCGGTTAGCGTTAGCTTGGAAGATCGCTGTTAGCCTTAGCTGGTACTATGTGACACTGCTTAATTAGTTCGTGTAAAATTGCTAAATAAACACAGCTAAATACTTGCACATGCAGACATTTCCCTAGGACACGCATTACACAATGTGCAAGATCAGAAATGTAATACACACAATGACTCTGCTGTAGCACTAACTTGTGTGGTCAGAGAAGCTAACGTTAGCGGTTAGCTGCTAACCGTACCTTGTTCTCAATGGCAAAACACACAGTACATCACGCATGAGTTCAGCCTTATCTACAGAAACACACAGCACATTTGTATACTTACATGTCCTTGGTCTGCAAGTATTCCTTTGAGTAAAAATCTGCCGACTACTCCTGCCTTGTACTGGCCCAAGTTGGTGAAACAGTCAGCTCAAAGTGGTTCGCACACACCAACAGTTCTTTGCCAACTTCATTTTCTAACCGAGCGGAAAAAAATGGCGACGTTTAGATAATTCCTTGGGGTGTGGCAAACCTTCACCTGGGGCGGTGCCACCAACCTAGGGGGACGCGTCTAGTCTGTCGGTGACGTCACCGACAGACTATCTTCAACTCGCCTGTTTAAGCACACATTTTCTAAAGGCGGAGAAAGCAAAAACGGGAGAGGATGAACTTTTTTCATGCCAGGGGGGATTGTAGTCAGGCCGGGGATGCATATTATTGATAGAAAACCACTCTAAGGTGTATTTTGCATAATATGGGACCTTTAAAGTCCCTGGGTGAAACTCCCAGGGTGGCGTTGTCTGGCAACACTTATTTGATACTATTCTTAAACCTTACTGTAACCCAAAATCACCTCCTTGTGCCGTCACACTAGCTTAAACTCAGTCAACTTCCAACAACCACACTCAGACGGTCTACTCGATTCAGTCTTGAAATTCCCAGAAGGCATTGCTTCATTTTAACTTTTGCAAACAATTATTCAAATAAAAAAATGCAGGTAGATTTGTTTTATTTCAAAACATTTTTTTTTATTTCAAAACAAAATTTCAAACCATGCACGTTTTTGAATATCTGAATAAGACATTTCGCTACAAAATGTAGAGTGATATAAAAGTTTGCGACTGTAGAAGGTTACCATGACTGTGATGTAGACACACGTATGCGGCCTATAAATACAGCTTAGCTTAGAAAGTTCTCTAGTGAAAAGAATTAGGAGAAATTTGGATTGCCGTCGGCATAGGAACGTTATTGATTCTTGAAACGGCTGGTAAAAATGAGCTTGGGGCCGCTCTGTGATTGGTCAGTTGGCCCGCGAGCGGCCGCATCACCAGGCGACCGCAGTGGTATTTGCCCACATTGCCCAATGCCCATTCTGTCCCTGGTTGCCACCTATCGGTCTGGACATGGAACAACAGTCGATTATAAGTAGAGATGCACCGATCCAGTTTTTTCCGATCCAATCCCGATACCGATACCTGGACTGAGTGTATCGGCCGATACCCGATACCGATCCGATACTGTTGTTGAATTAATAATAAACTGTATACCTTCTACCATGTGAAAGGGACTAAAGGCACCAGACTTTCCTCACTAAGACAAAATAATCAAACAGTTACCGAACATTGTAAACATGTGTAACATTAATAATAACAATAATAATAATAATAATAATAATAATACTTTTCATTTATACAGCGCCTGTCAGGGTACCCAAGGACACACGTAACAAAGTGGAACAAACAAAACAAGAATGAATGAATTTAGCGCCTGTCAGTCAGCACGGAGGGAACACTAGCACCGAAGTCAGTAGCACCGTCTGTAAACAAACTAGCGCCTGGAGGCTCCGTGCACACAGCGGGGCGACCATCCAGCATCGCTGCGAGCCGGGGAGACCGCAGCAGCAGAGGAGGAGACAAAGCAGCCCGGCGGTGAATAACTCACAGGTTGTGGTGGAGGGAGGACCAACGGAGCAACGATGTACAGCCCACAGAGTATTGAGTACGTCGGTTTGAAGGTTAGCGTTGCTAGGCTAACAGCTGACCGGTGAGGTTAACAACTGATGGCGGGGCTACTAGCTAATCAGCGGAGAAATGTGACGTGAGTAAGTGTAACATCCTGCAAACAGGAATACAAAATAAGACATAGCAGCTGAACCTGAGAATAAACTAATAAAGAGTTGGTCAAACAACAACTTGCGCTCTTCCAGCATGCGACACACTGATGAATGACGTAGGATGTGCTGCGACGGCGAAAAAAAAAAGAAAACTGGATCGGCCGGTGGATCTGTTTTATTTTACCGATCCCCGATCCAGCCGTTTTGTCAATATCGGAGCCGATATCCGATCTTTATATCGGATCGGTGCACCCCTAATTATAAGCAAGAGAAAAAAAAAACTGACGGCTGCGCAGCGGCCGGCGGCTGTCCTGCTGCACCGGCCATTCGTGTTGTGAACAGTTCCGCTCGCTGTTTCATGGAGGGAGGATCTCCTGTTTTTGTTTGCCCATGGTGCCAAACAAACTATTTAATACAACTATATAATTATTAACTCACAAGTAAATTCACAAAGAGGCACAGCTGGAGACTGCTAACACAGAGACAAAAGAGACAATGAAAGCAGCAAACCACGCGAAAAATGGCACAATGAAACCCCGCGAAGTGACGTGCGGTCAGTTTGACCGCTTATGGCCGAAACAGGTTAACATATCATATTTTGTGTAATTTATATAAAAACTATTCCAAGTTAAAATACAGACACTTTCAGGAAAAGTCATGTAACAGTAGTATTGCATTTTTTATTCAATGTTAGAAGTGTTGTATTTTCTCTGTAAGTGTTGATATTTTCCTCAATTCCTAACATATACAATTAATGAAAATAAATTAAATGTTAAATAAACTTTATTTAACATGGTAGATCCCTTTGTATTGTTTTTCATATGCAGTTATGGTGCAACATTTTGAATTTGGACATTGAGATTAATAGGTAATGGTGGGAAGGACTTGGTGTTTAATAGCTGAACAGTGGTAGTTGGCCCATATCATTTCCTGTTATAGACTGACACCGGCCCCCCACCACAGAAAGGAAAGTTGATGTGGCCCCCACCGAAAAAAGTTTGGGGACCCCTGCTTTAAATCATTGGCGGTGATACAGGACTGTATTGCGCAGATATTACACAGGATCTTGTTTGCAGGAAGCTAGCATGTTCTCTCCTTCTGTCCTGTATATGGCCGAGCCTGTTCACCAGAGGATGCTTTCATTAAGCACAGTACAGACTACCCACACATTGTTTGCTCAAAAGCAAAATAAAGAACCTAAGCTAAAAGACATCAGTCCAGCTTGTCGTTTCCTCACCCACCAGGGCTCTTCAGGGATGAGGGGGGCATCATGAGCAACACAGTGGCCACAGACAAGTGTGATGCAACAGAACGAGCTAGCAAAAGTACAGAGGACCCAGTAAAGCTGAAACAGTTCTGAGAAAGTTTAAGCAGTAGTGAGAGAAGACTGGATGCATGATAACCTTTTTATTGTAAAGTTAAAGTAAGTGTATGGTTAAGTTGTAAATTAAGATCACATTTGTTGAAATTTAAAACAAAGGGCGGTAAATAAATGGTTACCAATGACTGGTAGGTGGCACACTGTCTGGCACGCAGGGGCAGCTCATTGTTGTGTGTGACTCTCTGCAGGGCAGGTCGTGTGGCTCTCTCCTTGAGAAGTGCACAAGCAGTTGTGGGAGGGTGGGAAGACCTGTGGGTTTTTTTTTGTAACCTGTAGTGTTCTGTGACAATGCAATCTTGTAAACAGTGATATAACAATAAAAATGACTTGACTGATTGATGTTGTATTTTTTATTATACTCTGACATAAATAAAAGCATGTACAAGTTTCATTTGGACTCAACAGAAAAAATCCCCAACAAAACATTGTAATGGCATGACAGCTAACATTAAGGATCTTATACTATATTCTCACGCCTGGGTTTCCTGTTACTGCCAGCACCAGAGCACCCACAGATTAGCCTCTATCTGTCAGTGGCCAGTGATTTGCCGGAATATGCACCCCTGCACTGTGCATGCAGAAATCTGCCACAACACAACCAGTAGCTTGTTGCCCTTACGAGGCTTCATACACCACGAGACAGGGACAAAAACTCTGCAGCAGCTGCCGACGAGACGACACTACTGCTAGCAGGCCTGCTAACAAGCCTGCGGTCAAAATCCGGAGTGCTAAACTGCTAGGCTAGGCTAAGATAACAGTACAGCAGCAGGTTACCAAGTTCGGTTCGGAATAAACGTTTCAGGTTTCATGTGATCGAGACTCAACAGCTTAAGGTTATCACCAGTAAAGTACCAGTTGAACCACTAAAGACTAAGTAGTCAGAGAATTAACAGAGCAGTATGGAGTAAACGGCAGTACAGCAGCTATCCGGACTCAAAGCCACAGAGCGAGCAGCCGGGGCGGCGACGGCGTCCGCCCCAGCCAGCCAGCTAGCCAGCCAGCCCCCACCCAGGAATGCCACCTGCGCAGCCACGCGAAAGGAGAAAAAGTCGCTAAATTTGTCGCTAGTTGCTAGGGTCTGAAAAGTCGCCAAATCTAGCGAGAAAGTCGCCAAGTTGGCAGCACTGTTTGGAGGAGCGGCTGCAGCTGGATAGTATTGGTCGGTTTAGGTTTTACCACACCCACTTGTGATGTCACAGGGTTTTCCCACGCCCAATGGTTTTACCGATCCCATCCTCCAGCGCCATATTTGCCTGCAGTTACCCATACTTGCTCCAGCGCGGTCTCTTTTTCTTCTTCTTCTTCTTCTTCTTCTTCTTCTTCTTCTTCTTCTTGAATTCCGGCAGGCTGTACGCTATCCAGCGTAATGCTGCCCTCCACCGGTCATAACCAGAACTAATTAACTAAATTTTCTCATATAATCCAGCAGAGTGCAAAAATTTTAATACTGCCCTCCCAAAGGAGTCTGATTTTTCCCCTAATGCAAAGATACCTCGAAAGGAAATCACGGACAGACCCAGATCATACAGGTCTATAAACAGCTGTCGTCTCTGACTGTAATATAGATTACAAGAAAAAAGCACATGCACCACCGGTCTCTTTTTTTTCGTTTCCGATGTCTGATTTAAAGTGACGTTTAACACATAGCGCCCCCACGCTTCATTGGTGGGGACAAGAATTGCATGCAGACCGGCGTCTATATTAAAGTGAAATGGTGGTGCGCAAATCATACATTAAAAATAGCCTAATTTTACACATCATCCATGATTATGACAATACAAAAAAACAAAAAAAAAACAAAAAGGAAATGCATGGGAAAAACTGCATTTTGCCAATATTTTAGAGACCCTGTACTAGTCATTGGGCTTGTGTGCATCTGTCTCTCTTTGAGCCTGTGAGCATGATAGAAAACCCTACGCATCAGTGCTTATAGCCGGTTCAGGAGTCAGTCACAACACCGTGGACAGAGCTGTGTGTGTGTGTGTGTGTGTGTGTGTAGGCCTACAGCTGCTGCGCAATCAATAGACAGACAGTGCTTACTCAGTTTTAAATAAATTAAGGTTTAAACAAATAAAATTATTTAAATTTATTTATTCATTTATATATTTATGTACACTGCCTTCGTGAAGGACCTGCAGGGAGAACCTGATCTCTACCAAACATGAGCTGCTTCGAGTGCAGGAGCAGCTGGCCTTGGCAGAGAAGAAGAGAGAAGAGTAGCCAGCTATTAAAATGGAGACAACATGAAATGAGTATTGAGAGTAGAGAGAGAGAGAAAGAGAGAAAGAGAGAGAGACGCCTCTCAGTATAGTCGGGTCCTGGCCTAATGGTATATGGTGATGTGGGACTGGTGGGCAGGGCCGTAAAGTCGGGGGGCCAATGGCCCTCTGGCCCCCCCTGTTCCGGCGCACCTGTTATACTGTATAATATGTATAACTTATGATTGACTCAATCACAGTCATAGTCACAATCAATCAATAACAGTCTCTCTCTCTCTCTCTCTCTTTCTCTCTCTCTCTCTCTCTCTCTCTCTCTCTCTCTCTTTGTCTTAAAAATAAGAGCTTTACATTGCACCCCACTGGTGTTTAGAACTGGGTTCTTAGCGGGGGCTTTTAATTTGAAAGTAGCGACCGTTTGTAGAGAGAGACAGAGCGGAGCAGCGGACAGAGAAGCGCTTTAGGCTCAACATTAGTAGCCGTTTTTAAACAGAGCACCAAGCCGCCAATTTGCCTGTACTTTAGGCGGCTCGGTCCGCGGTTTTAGACAGAGGGCGGCATATTGGGGGTCTGTTTTGGTCCGCCGATTTTCCGCCTCGGAGGGTGCACTTATTTCCGCCTCGACTGCTATCTAAAACCGAGGCGGAAATGTGCCGGCCCGTGGGTGAGATGCTCTGTCTTAATACGGCTAATGACCTGCACTGTTGTGTGACCCACAACCGAGGAGTTTTAAAACCAGGAAACAGCTGATCACAGCAGTCAGTCCATCACTTCATCCGCAGACATTAAGATGAGCAACTGGACAGCCGCTGAGATCCAGGAGATGCTAGTGTCTCCTGGATCTCAGCGGCTGTTTGGTTGTGTTAGCTTGTTGTTGTAGCGCAAGCTAGGAACGGTAGCTACTTTCAAATTAAAAGCCCCCCGCTAAGAACCCAGTTCTAAACTCCGATAGGGTGCAACTTCGAGCTTCACGTCACGTCACATGTTTATGCCTACCCAAGAGGCGGCTTTTGGAATTGAAAAGGAGGAATATTACGCCTCCGTTTTAGAAAGACAGGCCGGCAAATTGCCGCTCTTACCTTGAAGCAAATGTGCCGCCTTTTCTATCTAAAAAGGGCTACACACACACACACACACACACACACACACGACACCATATTCCGAGGAAATGCGTACGGTAGATAACTGTGGTGTTTTTATACCGCCGTTTTTTTGACATCCATTTGCCCAACAGGAATTTATGTATTCATTAAAAAAACACACAAAAGGGCACTTTTTAATATGAGGCAAAAAGGGCAGGGGCTCAAGCACCCCTTGGGCCTTATGTGTGCTCGTGCCTGGGTATAACCATCTCTGATTTCACATTGCTATGTTTGCATCAGTCTGTTTTCATTCATCTTAATTTCCTGCAACCAGGTATTAGCCAGGAGTCGATTCAATAGTGAAGAAGCCCTAGGTTATCTTATCCCTTGCCCCACTTTCTGGGGCTGTTGCGATGGTGTTTGTTCTGGCTGGATGGTCAGAAGATATGTTGGCCAGTGTCTGTCTCATCCACTGCTCTTAATCCAAAACTCTGTGCTTCCTTTGCCAATGTTGATGAATGTTTTTCTGTCTTAGGTAATATGGGTTTTGTTAAATGTGAAGAAGAAAACAAATATGCAAATATTGCAAAGAGGAAGAAAATATTTAATTGATCAACCACATGTTTGACATTACACTTGACAAGTTAATTAATTATGTTTTAAAAAATGTTTTGTTTTAAGAATGTAATATTAAAATACAATATTTTTCATTTGGAAACGTCATTGACTTTGCCAGTAAAGTCAATAAAAATTGTTAACACAGAATCCTGGAACCAAGGGTTGTGTGTGTGAGAGAGAAATGAGACATCTCACAGAAAGGACTGTGGGTAATTGCTAGCATGTCTGGTGATCTCAGTGCTTCTAGTTTCTCTCTCATTTCAGTCAAAGGAAGTAGGACAAGGCCAGCAGCTGTACTGTAAAACTTACAGGGAAGTGGGGGAAGCATATTTTCTCTCCATTCTTTCTTAATTTGACCTGCACACATCTGATTAATTGCTGAAAATAAAATAGTTTTCTTTTGATTCTTATAATGCTATTATTGGTACACTGGTAATACCGTCACTTGACATTCATTTACCACTACATCAATAGTTAAAAGGGTGTTGCTTTTGAAGCACAAGTTTGAGTTGCATAAATGAACTCAGTGTCACCCCTCCATACTATTTAAAGACAGGATGGTATTTTCTGCAACAGTTATTCCTGTTTGGTTGGAGGAAGTGAATATGGTTGCATCTGTGTGCTTCAAGCTCAAGGCAAAGAGCTTTTGTTTTTTCATTTTGGAGACAATATACACTGAGACAAGGACACCGTTGCCATGGCAACCTCGAAGAAGAATAAATAGCACTGATTAAAACACAAAATGAAAGGGAATGAATGAGAGACGTCATTTGTTTTCAGGCTCCCTATCTTCTCAAACATGGCTCAAACTTCTGTCTGATTCTTTAACACATATGATTAACAGTTTCAAGGTCTACAGAATAAAAACATTGCCAATGCGCCTAAGTGCTTTTAGGCCAAACCAAGACTTACAAAGCCACATGTTAGCAAGCAAGTCTGCAAATATCTTAACAGCATCTACTCTGTCAAACCCAGCTCCAAGGCTGTGCCAAAATAGGGGAGACAAACATGAGCTGGCTACTAGCAATCGGTATTTATTGGTCCCAATATCCCATTGGATCAGTATCAGTCATGAAAGCATGTATGGGTGTGTGACAATAGATGTGTAGATCAAAGGAAACAAGGAAAAACATGCTGCCGCAGAATGAGGACTGTCTTTATAGCACACTGGTCCAGGTGTTACTCATGCAGCTGATGACCCTCCATTCAGCACCTGCAAAACACAACCCAAAAGAAAAAAGGACACCTGGTGCCTGGGTGGAGTAATCGTCACAAAACACACACACATACTCAAAACCCTAACCCTAAACATGTTATTAGTTAAGGAGGACTGAAATTGCCCAAATCACATATACAACTAAATGAAATGCATTGTTACCGTGACTAAAATTTCAGATTTCCCTGGGTTTGAACTAGGAGTAATTAATGTGAACAACTCAACAAAATATACAACAAAGTTGCCATTTATACATTTTAATGCAGAACTGTTACATATTACATCTTTAAAGGTTTGCAACACTGGCAGACCACAGTACAGCTTTCTTCCATTGCAGCTTGTAAGTCACCATGATTGAGTGAGTTCATTGAGCACAGACACTACAGTCAATGGAGAAAACTAATTGAGGCGTAACCTTTAGCTTCAGAGAGCTGGGTGTGACACTGCTTTAAAAAATGCTGCCTATTTTCTATTAAAGCAGGTCATCCTGAGTCAATGTGACTCATCACAGAGATAAGACTGGTGTCTGGTCCAGTCATTTAGCACGACTAGAAGGTCACTGAATAAACCACAGTGGCAAATGTATAATTACTTGGTATTTTATACATGGTATTATAAGATCAATAGCTGTAACTACATTTAATCCAATAGATTACCATGTGTATCGAGTGCGCATGCGCCGCGGTGCATGCAGCCTGTCCCAGTCGCTCCTGCTTACTTTAACTTTGTTTTCAACTTTTCTCCTTTCTTACTTTATCTTACTTTTCAGTTTTTTTTCGTAGTTATTTATTAAGCTTCGTCCTCTCCAAACATGCTTGTGTGGAGAGTTTTCGTTGTTGCGTTTGCGGTGGAATCGTTCTTTTTACTCTGCCACTCGACCGTCGCTCAGCAGCAACGCATTGTTTACTCCAGGGATCAGCTGATAGAGCTGAAGCCGGACGGCTTGGCAACGGTGAAGGAGGACATCCCGGCTGAACTTGGAGGAAAACACAACGGGGATGCAGAGGGAAAGGATCGCTACGGCGGAGGAAAAGAGTGAAACACCGGAGACTTTTTGAGAGGAAGACATTCAAGCCGTGTCTCCATTCTCTCATAATGGGCAACGTGAGATCACTGGGGAATAAGATGGACGAGCTCACAGCGCTAACCCGGAGTCATCAGGAATACCGGGAGTGTAGTCTCATGATTTTCTCTGAGTCATGGCTTCACGCGGATGTTCCTGACCACAATGTTTCCACCGTGGGCTTCCACACTGTCCGGGCTGACAGGGACTGCACTACGAGCGGTAAGCGTAAAGGAGGGGGGCTTGCTGTTTACGTGAACAACAGGTGGTGCAATCCTGGTCATGTTACCGTCAAAGACCGCATCTGCAGCCCGGATATTGAACTGCTAGCTGTGGGCCTCGGTCCTTACTATTTACCCCGTAAATTCTCACATGCTATTGTTGTGGCTGTGTATATTCCCCCGTCCGCTAACCCGACATCGGCATGTGACTTCATCCACTCTGCAATAGCCGGACTACAGACTGCACACCCGAGTGCTCTCATTATAATCTCGGGTGACTTCAACCATGTCTCCATTAAAAAGACAATCCCGAAATTCACCCAGCATGTGACCTGTACAACCAGAGAGGAGAAGACCCTGGACCTGCTGTATGCTAATGTGAAGGACGCATACACATCCACGTCCCTTCCCCCGCTAGGAAGATCAGACCACAACTTGGTGCTTCTCACCCCCTGCTATGTGCCTCTAGTGAAGAGGCTGCCTGTGACCACAAAGTCAGTGAGGACATGGACAGAGGACAGCTATGAGGCACTGCAGGGCTGTTTTGAGGTGACGGACTGGAATGCACTCTGTGAGCCACATGGAGAGGACATTGATGGGCTTACTGAGTGCATTACAGACTACAACAAGCCTTGGGCAACAAAAGACATCAAAGCCCTACTTAACCGGAAGAAGAGGGCCTTCAGAGGTGGCAACAGGGAGGAGCTGAGGGACATTCAGAGGGAGCTGAATGCTAAGATCAAGGAGGCTAAGGACAGCTACAGGAGGAAGCTGGAGAGGAAGCTCCTGCAGAAAAAACATGAGGGAGGTCTGGAGTGGTATGAGGACCATCACCGGTTTCAGACCAACTGCCAGTGGAGCTGATGGCAGTGTGGCCGGGGCCAATGAGTTTAATCTGTTTTTCAACAGGTTTGACACTGCAGCCCTGGCCCCTGCTGTCTCTCCTGCTGAATGTCTCCAGCCACCACCACTTCTGACCCCCCCCCCTCCTCCTGATAGCACCTCATCCTACTCTATGAGCTCCTCACACCCATCCCCCACTCCTCACACCTCTCCTGGCTCCCTTGCTACCTCTCCTCCTCTCACTATGGACTTCAAATCTCCCCCTACTCAACCTGCACTGTTTACACCGCTTCATGTAAGGAGACAGCTGAGCAAACTCCCTACTGGTAAGGCTGCAGGCCCTGATGGTGTCAGCCCAAGGGTTCTCAGAGCCTGCGCCGAACAGCTCTGTGGAGTTCTTCACCGTGTCTTCAACATGAGCCTGAGCCTCCAGAGGGTCCCTGTGATGTGGAAAACGTCCTGCCTCGTTCCAGTCCCAAAGACGCCGCAACCCAGCGGTCTCTCAGACTACCGACCGGTGGCACTTACGTCTCATATCATGAAGACCCTGGAGAGACTCGTTCTGGAGCAGCTCAGGCCTATGGTCAGACCGCACCTGGATCCCCTCCAGTTCGCCTACCAGCCCCGGATTGGAGTTGAGGATGCCATCATCTACCTGCTGAACTGTGTCTACACCCACCTGGACAAGCCAGGGAGCACTGTGAGGGTCACATTCTTTGATTTCTCCAGTGCTTTCAATACCATCAGGCCTGCTCTACTGGGTGACAAGCTGACGGCGATGCAGGTGGATCCTCCCCTTGTGTCCTGGGTTGTGGATTACCTCACTGGCCGACCACAGTATGTGCGCCTGCATCACTGTGTGTCAGACACAGTGGTCAGCAACACTGGAGCTCCACAAGGGACTGTCCTCTCTCCTTTCCTTTTCACCCTTTACACCACGGACTTCAGCTATCAGACAGAGTCTTGCCATCTTCAGAAGTTTTCTGATGACTCTGCTGTAGTCGGATGTATCAGCAAGGGTGAGGAGGCTGACTACAGAGCTGTGGTGGATAACTTTGTCTCATGGTGTGAGCTGAACCACCTGCAGCTCAACACAGCAAAGACCAAAGAGCTGGTGGTGGATCTGAGGAGAACCAAGACACCTGTGACCCCAGTTTCCATCCTGGGGCATAACGTGGACATTGTTGAACATTACAAATATCTGGGTGTGTACATTGACAATAAACTGGACTGGACGAAAAACACTGAAGTCCTCTACAAGAAGGGACAGGGCCGCCTCTATTTTCTGAGGAGGCTCCTCTCCTTTAACATCTGCCGGACAATGCTGAAGATGTTTTATGAGTCTGTCGTGGCCAGTGCTGTTCTGTTTGCTGTGGTGTGCTGGGGCAGCAGACTGAGAGTAGCCGATGCCAATAGACTCAATAAACTGATCAGGAAGGCCAGTGACGTTGTGGGGGTGGAGCTGGACACTTTGTCAGTAGTGTTAGACAGGAGGATGCTGTCGAAGGTGCGGGTGATACTGCAGCATTTCTCTCACCCTCTCCACAACGCTCTGGTCGAACAGAGGAGCACCTTCAGCCAGAGACTGATCGCTCCTAAATGCACCACTGAGCGTCACAGGAAGTCATTCCTGCCTGTGGCCATCAAGTTATACAACTCCTCCCTCTGAGGATCGGACTTTATTGGCTATTTATAAAACAAAACAAACAATATAACTATCCATTCTCATTTAACTCATAACGTTACAACCATTCCATGTATATTGTACATATTTCAGTTTGTATATTTTATTTTATTATTTTATTTATTATTCATTTGTATTTTATTGCCTACGTTGATATTTTATTTTATTTAATGTCTACTTTAATATTTTACTTTACTTACATCTTCATCTTTATCGCTTGTTTCCATTCATGCTGTATTTCTATTTCTACTTTGCACGGAGCATTGGAACAAAAACAATTTCCCCCCGGGGATTAATAAAGTATTCTGAATCTGAATCAGGTTTACTGTTAGTAAAGGTTCATGGTCAATATATCTATCATTTTACAGCACCAAGGTTGTAAAACAAAACTGAGTTTGAATTCCTTAATTCTACATCACAAAGAAAATGAAAACAAAACAAACTATTTTTCAGAGTGGAGTGTTGATGATGAACTGCGGAGTCTCACAGCCTGAGGAATAAGGCTGCTCTGCAGTCTGGTCATACAGCAGTGGGTACTTTTGTATCTTTGCCAGACAGCTCTGAATCAGAAACAGATTTATTACCAAGAAGGATTTTACACCAATGAGGTATTTGTCTTGGTGAATAAGGTGCATGTATTGAAGACAATGAACAATAAACAAACAGTGACTATTATATATGCACACACACAACATAAACAGAGACACGCGTGTGGGATGCTTGATAAATACAGATGGAAGAGCTGAACAGGAATGACAAGAGATAAAAAATAAAGGATTGTTAAAAATTACAAAACTTTTACAAATTCTGCATTATTGTAATGCAGAGATTCAAGGGTGATGGGTATGTCAGGGACCAAGCAGTAAGGAACAGAACACAGGAACAATTTCTCTGAAAAAGTGGGTTTTTATTTTACCCCAAAAATAGCAAACTCAAACTTACAACTTAACTCAACATGTGGGCCCCTAAAAGAGGTCAACTTAATATAACTACAAATAAACTGGCAAACAAGGTGAAACTGAATCAACAGACCTGTGTTAATGAGACACAAAGGGAACTTAAATACTGGCTTGGGCCAACCAAATAAACCACCAGGGGATGAACAAAATGGGCAACACTCTAAACTAATACAAAACACAAATAACTAAACCCCAAATCCCCCCATGACATCACATCAGGTGGTTTGGTCCAGTTCATCTGATAGCAGTATAGAGATGCTGCTTGCCCTTGGCCACGCCTTTTGTTCTCCAAAGTCACCACCCCACCAGCTAGGTAACTCAGAAAGAAGAAATAATTATTAACACAATGTTTAAATCATACAGTATAAATGTGTGCACTTAATTCGGACAATGCAAGATTAAACAAAATAAACTATTACAAGTCTCAATGATACAAATTGTTTAACTGGAACGAAATCAACTTATAAAGAGTGATTAAATGACTGAGGGTGTGAGCAGACATTACCCTTGTGTGGTAGCAGCCATCACAGGGTATGAGTGCAAGAATCAATGTCAGTGTCAGGGAGGGTGGTGGTCCCAGGACTTGTTAAGGATGCCAACTGAAGAAGGGAAGAAACTGTTCATATGGCGGGAGGTTTTGGTACTGATGGACCGCAGCCTCCTGCCAGAGGGGAGAAGGTTGCAGCCAATCACTCTTACTACGCTGCAGTCTGCTCTTATCCTTAGCAGTGGCAGCAGCGTACCAGACGGTGATGGAGTAGGTGAGGATGGACTTGATGATAGCAGTGTAGAAGTGCACCATCATCGTCTTTGGCTGATTGAACTTCAACTGCCACAGGAAGGACATCCTGTTGTGCTTTTTTGGTGAGGGATCTGATGCTCAGCTCCCATTTTAGGTCCTGGGTGATGACGGTGCCCAGGAGGCGGCAGGACTCCACAGAGTCAACTGGGGAGCCAAACAAGATGACAGAGGCGGGTTGGGCTGGGTTCTTCCTGAAGTCCACAACTATCTCCACTGTCTTTAGAGTGTTAAGCTCCAGGCTGTTCTGGCTGCACGAGGTCACCAGATAGTCAGTCTCCCACCTGTAGGCGTACTTATCCCCTCCAGAGATGAGCCCAATGAGCATGGTGTCGTCCGCAAACTTCAGGAACTTGACGGACTGGCGACTGGAGGTGCAACCGTTGGTGTACAAGGAGAAGAGCAGGGGAGAAAGAAGGATAGTGTTGAAAGCAGAGCTGAAATCCACAAACAGGATCCTGTCATATGTTCCTGGGGAGTCTAGATGCTGGAGGGTGTAGTGCAGGGCCATGTTTACTGCATCGTCTACAGACCTGCTGGCTCTGCAGGTTAACTGCAGTGAGTCCAAGAGTGGGTTGATTAGGGATTTGAGGTGGGACAGCACAAGGCACTCAAACAACTTCATGACCACATAGGTCAGGGTGATGGGTCTGTAGTCATTCAGTCCTGTGGTCCTTGGCTTTTTGGGGAAGGTTGGTGTCCCCAAAATGGTGGAGACTTTGAAGCAGGCTGGCACATGACATGTCTCCAGTGAGGTATTGAAGATGTGCGTGAACACTGGACAAAGCTGGTCAGCACAGTGCTTCAGGGTGCTAGTGGCATCCTGATAGTCTAAGACCTGGGTCAGATTTGTGGGCACTTCATTTGGGAGAGAATTTCTCAACTGTTCTAGACTAATATGACCCTAAGGAATAACATGGGAACTGTGCGAAATTCGCTATCCGGGACGAAACCCCCTAAAATGGCCACGCCTTTTTTGTCCAACAGGGGAATGGGGCATGAATGGGGCATGAATGGGGCAAAAATTTTAACTTATAGATATATCACCACGAAACTTCACATGTTGATCACTGACATCAATACAAACATCTTTTGTATTGGAAGTCTTCATGGATTTTATGTTTTAATACGCAAATAGGCCATTATCTGATTAAACGTGTGCTAATTTGCATAACTTTCAGAACAGATATGTCAAAATTGGTTAAAGCCAGGTTCAAATTATTGTCCTTTTCATTCTTCAGAATTCACTTACAAATGTCATAGATGTCTATTCAAGCACTCCATAAATAACCAGTTAGTGCAGCACATTGCTAGATGTTGCACAGTGTTGGAATTTGTTTGGAATCCAACGCATGTTTTTGTGTGGCCTGTCTGAGCCATCTAAGCACCTCTCTTTCTCTGGCTCGCTTGCCTTCTCTTTCGCTGCTCCTGTCTTTGTAGTGTTTGATGTTTGCTTCCACCTCGTTACAACAAGCTGCTTCAAATGTTCCTTCCACAGGCCACTGTAATTTTCCTTATGTGCATTTATGCCACTTTTTTATGCACAATCTAATCTGCTTTTTATGATCTGGCTGTAGTCTTACTACCAATGCCAGCAGAGTTAACACCCCTTTCCCCTTTTACCATTTCAGTCCCCATGTATCCTTGTCTTGCTCCTCTCTCGTCTAGAAATCTATGGTTGTCTTCCTCTTTTTTCTTAACACCAGTATTTTAACTGTTACACCTGATTTGAATATTTTTTCTCGCGTGGGGTTAAACTTCAAATCTTCAGAACCATCTTCCGTGACCTTTTTGACTATGCTGTCAAATTTACTTGTTTCCCACTTTCCTGGTAACAACAATAATGTCACACCCCTCGATTTCTTCCTGCTAGGGTCAATCCTTCAGGGATCCCTAAAATGGGACTTAATTGTTGGGAATAATTGATAACTAATTAAATTATCATCATCATCATCATCTTCTTATAAAATTATTATAGTTAATTAATGAAACGTAAGTAACTATGATTCATTAATGAACACGGGGCATCACCCTGAAAGCAGGGATCCGTAATCAAATGATATATTTTAGTCTCAAAGCCTGAAATTAATCAAATTGTCAATATTATAAACATATCAATAATTAGATAAGAGGGAAGGCATGAGTCCGAGCACTGACCATCTCAACCAGCTGTTATTATAGTATGGGATTGTGCAAAATAATTACAGATGCTGCTCAGTTAAAAACAGTGTCTATTAAAGCTTTCTTCCAAAACACAAACCACCTACTTTAACAAACAGTTGCTTTCAACAACTAGCAACATCAAACACATGAGCAAGCTAAACATATAAATGGGTGGAGGTGTGTGTGTGCGTGTCAGGAAGACCCTGACTAAAAAGATGGCCAAACGTGGCTTGTGAAGTCACGTCCGCCGGACTACAAATTAGTGGGCATGACTTAAGAACTGTCATTGGAGAGACTGTAGGAAACGCCGAACTTGGTTTGGCGAAGTCACCGGAGAGAACGAATCCAGAGGTTTGCACTGAATCATTTACCTGGAATTCAAAAATGGCAGCAATGAATATATCAACCAAAGGTGATCACTACACGTGCGCGAGAGGTTTGAATAAAGGCGGCGTCTTTGGTCACGTGTGCAGTTTGATTACATGCAAGGTGAATTTAGAGGGATTACCCACAGTATCAAAAAGGTAGACGTGCAACCCGAGGAGTCCGCCTCTGACGTCAATAAAGGGGATATCACTAGACACAGTATCTTAGGTTATAGCGGTGTTATTAGCTATAGTTTCAGACTACAACAGATTTCTCATGAGATTACGTGTATCTCGGTGTGTGTGTGTGTGTGTGTGTGTGTGTGTGTGTGTGTGTGTGAGAGAGAGAGAGAGAGAGAGAGAGTAAAAGAGGAGAAGCTACACGAACACAGAGACAACAAAGAGACAACACAACGACCATGTGGTGCACAGCGGTCGTCTCTCCCTCTGACAGTGGCCGGCAAGCGAACTGAGGTTTGTTTATTGTCTGCTGATTGAGCCAGAATACGATGTATTGTGATCACCCACGGCGGCAAGACTGTACAGGCTGGATTAGCCTGAATGAGCTCCTAGCGAACGTAATAACACAGTTAGCACACAGTACAGTAAACCATAAATTGGACTCAGCGGTCCTTTCACAACAACTGAAACTTAGCTCCAGCAAAATGAAAAGTGCTTCTCAAAGTTACACCCTTACGGCAGCAGCTGCATGAAACCAGGGTCCCTCCACAACTTTGCTACCTGGAAATGCGACGTGTGTCGGGGTCTCACAACCTTTAAGTTTGCGAGTGACTTCATTGTGATCCTGGCGAAGCTTCCGTGCTCACAGCCAATAGGGACCGAGTGAAAGTCTTGGGGGCAGGTCACCCTGAGTCACAGTTTTTCACACCTTTTGGGCCCTGGTTTCGTTCTTTTGTTCTGCTGCTCCTCGTGTCGATAAGGCCATAGTAGTTTAATAATAATAATAATAATAATAATAATAATACATTTAATTTTTATAGCGCCTTTCAGGGTACCCAAGGACACTTAACAAAAAGAACAAACAAAACAGCGAATAAATGGAGAAAACAAAAAAATACATAAAAGATAAAGAAATAGAAAAGTTGATTGATTTGGCTGGATCTAGAGCTGATAGGCCTTATTAAAAAGATGGGTTTTTAAGTCTCTTTTGAAAGTCTCCAAAGAAGTCTGTTTGCGAATTTCAGCTTGGAGAGTGTTCCAGAGAGTGGGGGCTGTCACACAGAAGGCTCTGTCACCGAAGATTTGTAATTTGGTGTGAGGGATAGAGAGTTGGTGTGTGCCTGATGAGCGCAGCGTCTGGGACTGGGTGTAGGGGTGGAGGAGGTCAGATAGATATTGGGGGGCGAGGGAATGGAGAGATTTATAGGTCAGGAGGAGAATTTTGTAGGTGATGCGTGATTTAACTGGGAGCCAGTGAAGGCGGATGAGAGTGGGGGTGATGTGTTGCCAGGGCTTGGTACGGGTGAGAACCCTGGCAGCAGAATTCTGCACATACTGGAGCCTGTCCAGGGTTTTGGAAGGGAGCCCGGACAGGACTCCATTGCAGTAGTCCAGGCGGGAGGTGATGAAGGCATGGATGGGAGAGGCAGGGCCGGAGTCTGGAGATGTTTTTAAGATGGTAAAAAACTGATTTTGTAATGGATTTTATGTGTGATTGGAAAGATAAAGCAGAATCAAGGATGACACTCAGGTCGCGGACTTCCGTGGATGGGGAGATAGAGCAGCCATCCACATCCAGGAGAAGATCTCCAACCTTCTGGAGCAGTGCCTTGGAGGCCACAACTATGAGCTCTGTTTTATTGGTGTTTAACTTGAGTAGATTTGATGTCATCCAGAGTTTTATATCATGCAGGCAGTTGACGAGTGACTGTGGGGGTAGCTGGGTGGATGGTTTGGTGCAGAGATATAATTGATCATCAGCATAAGAATGGAAGTTGAGACCATGTTTGCGAATTATCTGACCAAGGGGGAGCATGTAGATAGTGAAGAGGAGGGGTCCAAGCACAGAGCCTTGTGGCACGCCCTGGTTGACTGGAGCTGGGGTGGAACTGGAGTCTCTGATGGTGACAAACTGTTTCCTGTTTGTTAAATAGGACTAGAACCAGGAGAGTGCTGTACCGGTGAGACCAAGGTAGTCAGATAGGTGGGTGAGGAGGATGGTGTGGGAGATGGTGTCGAAGGCTGCAGAGAGGTCCAGGAGGATCAGAATACTGATGTGGCCAGAATCTGCAACGATAAGGAGGTCATTGGTGATCTTGATGATGGCAGTTTCTGTGCTATGGCGTGCCCTGAAGCCAGACTGAAGGGGTTCATAGAGCTCATGGTTGGACATGTGCTGCTGGAGTTGGGCGGCAACTGCTCTTTCCAGGATTTTGCTTAGGAAAGGAAGGTTGGAGATTGGCCGGTAATTATGTAAGTCATCCGGGTCCAGACCTGGCTTCTTGAGGATGGGGGTCACTGAAGCTGTTTTGAAGGTGGACGGTACAATGCCAGATTCTAGGGATGAGTTGATAATTTTTATCATGAGGGGGCATAGGGCAGGGAGGGAAGACTTCACCAGAGTTGTTGGCATGGGGTCAAGAGAGCAGGTGGAGGCTTTTGCCTGGGAGACCAACTTAGCAACAGAAATAGAGTCGACAGGATAGAAGGAGGAAAGAGAGCACTGGGGCAGGTGAACAGTGGGAGGATCAGCTATCTGTGTCAGAGGTGCATGTGGTAGGGTGGTGGCAGATGCCAGGAGTTGCTGGTGAATGGTAGCCACCTTTTCCTGGAAGAAGTCCAGGAACTTGAAACAGAGGTCAGGGGCACCAGAAAGCTGGGGGACATCGTGAGGGCTAAGGAGGTTAATGGTGGAGAATAACATTCTGGGGTTATTTTTCTGGTCTCCAATGAGGGTGGTGTAGTAGTTTGTTTTAGCCTTGGAGAGAGCTTCTTTATAAGACCTAACATGGTCTTTGTAGGCTTCATGGTGGACGGTGAGGCCAGATCTTTTATAGAGCCTCTCCAGGCGGCGACCAGTAGTCTTAAGGGTGCGGAGTTCAATGGTGAACCAGGGGGCAGAATGGGTGAATGACACAGTCCGGGTTTTAAGAAGGGCAAGGGAGTCAAGACCCCAGGAGACAGCAGTATTATAGTGGGCCACCAGCCCATCCAGTGAGGTGTTGAGGGGATCAGAGGCCAGGTGGGTTTCCAGGATGTTGGTCAGGGCCAGAGTGTTCACTGTCTTGATGTTCCTGTATGTGATGTTTCGACTTATGCGCTGCTTTGGCACAGGGACAGGAACAGTGAAGAGGACAGCGTAGTGGTCAGAAACAGCGAGGTCCAGGCATTGTAGATGGGAGGGAGCTGTGCCTGTGGAGCACACCAGATCCAATGTGTGGCCTTTGACATGGGTGGGACCTTTAACATGCTGTGTGATGTTGAAACAATCCAGGAGTGACAGGAATTCAGAGGCAAAGGGGCAGCTGGTGGAGTCCACATGGATGTTGAAATCACCAAGATGGAGGTGAGTAGCTCAGACAGCTCAGACAGGAAGGTGAAGGAGGCTTTTGGAGGGCGGTATATGAGGACAACCTGTAGCTGTGTATGCCCAGCCAGAGAGAAGGCTGCACACTCAAATGAGGTGACATTCAGCACTGGAAGTTGTTTAACCAGGATGTCGGCTCGATGTATGACTGCCAGTCCACCACCACGACCCTTAGAGCGGGGCTTCTGGATGTAAACATAGCCTGGGGGAGTGCCTTGATTCAGAGTTAAAAAGTCTTGCTGATGCTGCCATGTCTCAGTTAGGCAAAGAAAGTCAATTTTCCTGTCTATGATGATTTCATGGATGAGTAGTCCTTTGTTGTTTAGTGAACATGTATTCAGCAGCATGAAAGCTGCAGCGTTGTTCTCAGATGCTGATGGAGGGGACGTGGAGGAGACAGCACCATTCACACAAGCCAAGGGTCTAAGATAGCTCAGTGTGCGCACCGGTGGTTGGTTTAGATGACGTTGAGCCGGTGCGATGGAGCGCCTGTCAGTCAACATGGAGGGAATAGCAGCACCGCTATCAGCGCTGCAGGGAAAAAGCGTTGTTCGTCATAAACTTGCGTCTGGAGGCCCTGTGCATATAGCGGGGCGACGAAGGAGACCAAAAGATTTAATCCTAGCGATGGAGTTTGGGGTGAAGTTACAGCAGAGGTTCAGGAGATCCAGCGCTGAGTATTTAAAGAACCCATCAGCAGCGGCGGAGCAGCGACCAACCAACATCTTCGCAGGTCGGGGGAGACCACAGTAGCAGTGGAGAGTGATACAGGAGCCAGGCGGTGAATAATCCTCAGGTTGTAGTGGAGAGAGGACCAACGGAGTAATGCTGGATAGCCCACAGAGTATTGAGAACGCCGGTTTGGAAGTTAGCGTTGCCAACGGTTAATTAGCGGGGCTAACAGCGGAGCTAACAGCTGACCAACGGGGCTAACAGCTGATCAACGGAGAAAGGTGAGTCCACCGGAGCCAGACGTTCAGGTGTGCAGCCTTCAAAGTTTATAGCGCAGGCCTAGAGCTTGAAAAGATAGTTTGGCTTTCAAATTTTCAGCAGACAAAGTTGTTTTGTTGTGGATGGAGAAGCGGCGATATTCACGCCAGCGTCCTCTCGCATCCGGTTGCCATGGCCATTGGCATCAACAAGTTTAGGCTTTTGATTTCTCCTACAGGCCTTCTTTGTTTGAGACATGTGGAGCCCCAACGCCCAACATAATCACTGCATGAAAAGTGGGATTTTCATCAGTATGCGGCACTGTAGATTGTCGTGGATATTCAGGTTTACAACTGCACACGGCAATTTGCAGGCAACACCAAAACTGCCGTGAATTGTTGATTGAGGTGGGCCTTGCTTGGCAGTTGTCCCCCCATGACCCCCCTCCCCCCAATTCAAGGGGAGGCTTTAACATGTAAATGAAAATGCTGTGAGCTATACAAATGCAAATCAGGCTAGCAGGGGGAGTTTTACCTCAGGTGACATTTTTCTAAAAGGTATTAACTTCATTTTAAGAAAATCTCTGGTATAAATAGATCAGGCTCAATATAGCCTAATTATAGACTAAATTGTAGCTTGAATTGATTTATATAATGAAAGTATGCTCGATTAATTACTGTGTATGTCATTAGCAATGACCAATGTTGTGTAAAAAGGATGTTTTTTCTCTCCTGGGAACAAGTTAAAGATAAAACGCCAGTTGTTAAGAAGTTCAAATTTGCATTAAATATTTTGAGATAAATAAGAATATTAAAATGTATAAATAATTTCTGTTTAAAATATGTGACTTTAAAATATCATTAAAATATCAACATGGGTTCTGAATATTTAAAAGAAGTTAAAAAAGAACTTTTTACGTGTGAGAGTTCATGACCTTTAAGAGTTTTACACTTCCGGGTTGACCAGAGCGTGAGTGACTTGGAAGAAGAAGCCGAGAGTTAATGATGTCGAGCAGCTAACAGTGGACTGTGTGTGTCGTCAGTGTTGTGTTTTATCACTAACGGACTGTGAACTGTTGTCGGACGACGTGCTGTGAGTGTGTGAGTTGGACTCTCCATCGCAGTTCAAGTGTTTGTGTTTTATTGGACACGAAGCAAGCTCAGCTAATCTAGCTAATGTCAAGACAATAACATGAGGTGTGAAAGTCAGTAGAATCAGTGGTGTAGGATGTGCATGCATGATGAATATGGTGTGTGTGGATGTTGTGTGGTGCATGAAAGAAAACCAAAGAACCAAAGCTTAAGGCTGCCGCGTCATCCGGGAGACAGGCATCTGTCTGCAAGGAAGAGAGAGGGACACAATGAATGAGAACCTGCTTTTATGGCAACCGGATCACCGGCCCAGGTGTTCTTAGTTCACTAGATTGCCAGGCTGGCCCAACCCCCTGCCAACCAGCAACCTACTCCAGACCCTACTGTTGAGCACCAACAGGGGTCGCCACACTAACAGGAGCTAAGCTAGCGGCACGGCCATTGTCGAGAGGAGGCCTGCGCTGATCGGAGGAGCTTTGCCTGGTCGCTACGGAGAGTGACGCCGACAAAGGGTGCTTCGCTGCCGCAGAGGGACTCAGAGGTTTATCGCTGCGAGCATTTTGTTTTCACAGACTAACCTCGCCTCATAACGAAGCTGTGACCTCCTATTTGCTTGGAGCTATGTCTGCAAGTCCAGATTTACATGATGCCGATAATGACGCCATCGCGTGTAAGTAGCTTTTATCGTTTTCTTCTTCCTTGTTTCATTTTACTGTGACTTACATTTTTTTATTCATCCCACTCTCATTTAATTGTTTTCCAGCTGCCTGTAAGACATTACGAGACAGTACGCAGGAGCTTCAGGTACAAAGAACCAGATCTTGCATCGCAGGCGGAAGCTGTGAAGAGTTCAGCTCGGAGTCGATTGAGAACAAAGAGGGTAAGACTTATTAGATTAGATCCATTTTTGGTCAATGTGACTATTTTTCAGGTGCATTAATAGATGTGTTATGTCCATACGCAGTGCGTAGCGCAGTACTGATTGTCTTTATTTATTGTTTTTACAGCTGCTGGAAGCGAGACTGTGCTGTGCCCCAGTGTGCTAGCTGAGGATGAGGTGGACCTTTGGAAGTGCCCGCCATAGAGCTGATGTCTGAGGAGGAAGATGGCGGGTTTCTGGATGGATTGTGCGACCTCCGTCCTTTCGCAGCCGGGAGCTCACCAAGCTCTGTGCCACACTATACTTTAGATTAAAGGCGATTCCGAAGTACAGGGCAACGCACCACAGACGCCTGCAAAACAGGCTGAATTCAGACAGAATGTCAGCAGTTACCTCCAGCTCCGAGGCGGCAGAAAGACACTTTACGGTGCTGTAGGATTTTGGGCTTCTCGTGAGCTTCCCGTTTTTTGTTTGGGCAGATTATGCTTTGTACATAGTTTTGTTTTTGTGCTAATAAAGCTCTTTCTTTGAATAAACAGCACCTTCGTGGCAAATTTTCCTTTCCTCAATAAATTCGTTCATGTCTTTGATATCATAAATAAAATATAAATATACGCTGTGTGTGTGTGTGTGTATATATATACATATATATATATATATATATAGATAGATAGATAGATAGATAGATAGATAAAATAATGACCCAGGGTGACCAATAGTGACAGATCTGCCAACCAATTCACGAATGTTTTTTCTTGTTTAGAAGTAGTGGTTTCATCCAATACTGAGTAGCCAGGTGTGGTTTCGCTGGTATTCATATGCTAATTGGAGCTGTTCACACCTCTGCAAGCTCCACATACTTCATGGTTCCTTTCCGTCAATATGTGGCACAGATGAACGCGACATTCACAGGCTGTAAATTGTCGTTAACTGCCCAAAATTAAGGAGATTTACGGGCGTTTACGGGGACGAAAATCCGACTTTTCATGCAGTGAATTGAATAGTAACTTTAGATGTTGGATGGTAACAGAGCTGGTCCGATACTGATGATATTTGGGGACCCAAATTCTCCATAACACCTCCGTCCACTGCACGGCAGAAATCTTTCTATTTGCACTAAATTGACAACCTTGGTTAAATGACACAACATTTGATAATCTCATCTCCACTACAATCTCGTTCTTTCATATGTATTATTATTTATACTTGTATTTTTATTTACTTATTTCATTCTTATTATTTATTCTGCAGTTATTTCTTTATGACATTTTTATATCATACTTTTATATCATAAGTATAGTAGCCTTTTAAATAATAAGACTACATGCAGTTTCTGATTACAGCATAGTTTGGGTAGGCTATATGATGTCTAATTACAGTATAACTTTTCTTGTTTACTGTCTAATTAAGATTACATTATTTCTAGTTGTCTAATTTGATACAAAGTATGGCTTGTTACGTCTGAGGTATCTGGATGACAACACATTCTGATTTTTGAGTTTACTTAGCTTAGATTGAACGATGATTAATTATTTCTCCTTATGTGAGTTGAGGAATGCAGACAGAGTGAGACTCACAGCTCCAGGGGTCCTAGAGTAGTTTTCCAACTGTGTGAGTGCTCCTCTTTTTGTTTATTGGCTAATTTACTAAAGTGACCAACTAGAAGAAGTGGGTAGGTACCGGAAAAGGGACTCTAAAAACCCTTGCATAGGATGGGAAGAGAAGGGTGGCATTTGGTGGATCACCAAAGATCGAAGGACTCGAATAGGATTTCCGATAGAGCAGAGGGCAAAGCATTTTGGCATTGCTTTTGCCATAGATTTGAGAAAATAAGAATGCGGCCGCTTCTGAATCGGATGCTGGCATTGAGGTCTGTTTCAATAAAGATTGCTCTATCATTCCCCCCAGCCTTGCCTCCGCAGAATTCTTTTATCAACATACTTCTCGCTGACACCTTTGATGAAGAGAGCCCAGAAACCACACGTCTTATTGGTGTATTGATTTGTCTAATTTGATAAAAAGTCCGTTTGTTACGTTTTATTAGCGTATTGTATCAGAACTCAGTATCAGTATATTTTTACTCGTAACCAACATGATCCTAAAGATGTACTTTTTGCCGGAATTTGTAATTCTGTCGTTCACTTTAACCAGGTATAATACATCAAATGTATATGGAAATTGCACCCTCAAGATTTTCTCCATACAATTCTTCAAATCCTGCAAGTAAGGTATAATTGAAGGGCATTCCCCAAAAACATGGAAATGATTGGTATTCTCTTCTCCACAAAATCTCAACCTTTTGTATCCTGATATTTCTTTTGTGCTGGTGTAATAAAATATCTCACTATGTTCTTCCAGCCAAACTCTCTCCATGAGAGGGAACAAGTTGTTTTCCACTGTTGCTCAATTATCTGCTCCCATTCCCCCTCTGATAACACCCTTCCAGCCTCTTTTTTCCCCCACTTGTCCTTTAAATATGCTGTGTCTTTACCTTTTAAATTTTCCACTCCTTTGTATAATTTTGAGATTAACTTTTAACCCAAATCTGTTTCGTATGCTCAAAATAAACAAACAATGCAACAGAGATGCTTTCGTTCAACCATACCAGTTCAACCCAGAATCGGACCCAGAAGGGGAGGCTCCTGAAGAAATACAGACTCTGCAGCTGCAGCAGGACGTTTCAGAATGGATAGTGTGTCTGAATAATGTTAGTTTCTTCGTATGCGTTGTTACAGTTACTACCATGTAGCTAATGACTAACAGCTAGCGAAAGCTGTGTTAGTCTAGAACACAGTCTCCAAAATCATGGACACTGTTCACATTGTCTCTGTCTCCAGTCTGCACACGTTTCCAGACTTTTTACTGTGACAACCAAGCTCCATCGTAATTAAAATCACTTCAAACGCCATTACATAGTGGACCGAAGTGGAGCTAACTAGTTAGCCAATTTCCAAACCGCGGTGACACTTACCTGTGGCTCAGGTGCAGTTGCTGGGTCTGGTATGGGTGGGACTGATCCTTTTACGAGGGTCAGCGTCGAGGCAAAGCCAGCTTTGTACTGACTCTCGTTCCTGAAACAGCCCGATGTGAAGTGGCTAGCACACACACATACAAGCTAATACGAACCACAGCCGGCACATTGTCATTAAAAAATGAAACGCAACCACTGTCTCTCCTGTTCTTCTGTAGCTGGGACAGAATATAGGCACTTATGTTGATTTTTGCAACCAACAATAGAGCAATTTGCGTGTCTACCTCTGAGCGATGACATTGTGAAACACTGCCATCTTACCGCTGGACACAGCGAACTTGACCTCCGGGATGAATGCACCCCTCTCGGATATCTCCCATCACCGCGCAGAGAAGGCCTGCCTATGTAAATGACTCCTTTTGTTACGTAACGAAAGTAGCTGAATCTATACAGCCTGTAGGAGCGCCGTTTTACCAGTGGGTGCGCTGCAGAGACCATGCAGGAATCGTTTGCTTTCCTCATTCTGGGAGTTGGCAGGCTCAGGGAGGACCAGCTTATACATGTAGAGACCAGAGAAAACATGATTTTCATAATATGGGACCTTTAAATCTTGAAAGCTTTTAATAACCTTCTTCTTAAAAAAAAAAAAAATCCCAAATCGTTATTGGTCCCCTTTCCCATCTACTAAACCTCTTAACTACTGTATTAGTATGAAATCTGAATCATGTGCAATCCATATCAATAACTTGCTCTGCTATGTCAGGCCATTTTTCATATAATCTCAGACCATATGTTAAGGGATAAACTCAGCCATGGATTCATCTCCTCTTTAAGATGTTTTTTTAATTTAGTATAATTTTTTTACGGCCTGTAATGGAATAGTGGCTGACGTGCAACATTCAACGTCCTTCCATCTCGACACATATGCTGGATTGCACAGGTTCAAAGTTTTTATCTGTGTAGCAAGATAATAATTCTTAAAACAGGGCAGGGCTAACCCACCGTTAACCCTGGGTAACTGTAAAGTTCTGAATCCAATCCATGGTCTTTTCCTTTGCCAAATGTATCTTGAGATGAATTTATCCTATTCTATGAAATCTTTGTCTGTCACTTCTGCCGGAAGAGTTTGGAACAAATATAGCAACCTTGGAAGAACATTAATTTTGAACACTTCTATTCTTGAGGCTAAACTTGTAAATGGGATTAAATTCCATCTTCCAATATCAGATTTTATTTGAGAGATTAAAAGATCATAATTATCGATTTTAATTGATACAAATCTTGAGGCAGAGCAACTCCCAAATACCTCATAGATTTTGAAGTTATAGTTAAATTCAAGCTTTAAATCACGTTGTTTTGTTTTGTTTTATTTTACAAAATGGTGGATTTTTTGAGCCTTGTACACTAGATGGAGCCCTAACATCACAAATGACTTGTTGGCCATTTTACTGGTGATTGCTGAATACTGACTATTCTTAAGAAACCTTGTCCACCAGGGGGTGCTAAAGGACTATTAGTCAATTCTATTCCTGAAGGGTGGATTTGAATTTGTTTTATGAGATTATTTTAATCTTGTGGATGTATAGGCCAGATTGAATTGATTTATATACAATTTTTTTCACATTTTTAATTATTTTTGTTTATTTTTATTTGCTTACTATTTCTTTTCCCCTGCCTCCCCCCCTTTTTTTCTCTTTTACCCCATATTTAGGTTATTCAGTTTTCCCCTTTTGATTTTTCTTTCCAGTATGAGATAATTGACCTCTGACCTCATCAATGGCTGATCCTCCATTGAGATCTGGTTCTTCTCAGGTGCCTGCAACCCAGCGTGGTGGAGCAGGGTCCAGTGGGGGGCTCTCCTCTTCTCCTTCCTCCTACAGAGACAAATTGGCAACAAAACAGCAGGTAGCACAGTCCAATACTCCACCTACGCCAGATGCCACCAAAGTTTATTTCAAACTTTTACAGGCTATCCACCATGCAGAGATTGCAGATAAATCATTGGAAACTAACTCTTTTCCAAAAGGAATGACCAATAAAATCAAAAAAATGACGTCATTTATTAAACCATCTTCTCCCAATCCCTCCACCTTAGAACAAGTTCAGATGAACACAGAGGAGTGGATTAGACAAACTTTTCTGATTTTGAGAGAACATTATGATCAGGTCATTTCTGCCAATCTGTTACAGCTTTCTACTTTCCAATTGGAAGCCTATAATAGAGCGTTAAAATGGGCTAGAGCAAGATATGGTCGCAGACTTACCACCTCTTCCATCGAATCACTACGCTCGATGGTCATGTCACCAGCAGCTGCAGGTTCTCCTCCTGTACATACCTCTCTTGTTCAGGAGGCGGATTTTCCACCTTTGCCACGTCCAGCGTAGGAAATGCCCCTCATTTTCAAACCTGAAGGGACAAAGCAGCCTACTCCATCTCTGGTAACTGCAAATACAGCACCTGACACTCTTCCATCTAAGCTTCCTTTGACAACAACCGCAACAATAGAAATCATTCCTCCTTCACCAAAACCACAAAGAAAGACACCTACGTACTTTGTATAGAGCTGAGTGTCGGCTTGAACAACAGCCATCACCCTCTCCAGCAGCTATTCCATCGCCGACGGTGCACACTGTTGATTTGAAGGCTCCAGAATCATTAGAACCTAGAGTGGTTTTAACATCTTTGAAAACCAATAGGCTGAGCTTAAACAAAAGCCCCAAACTAGTGTCGGAGATGACTAAGGTCGGCTCTTTGGAGAGACCTGTACGTCCTTCAGGTTCGGATGCCTCATTTCTAAACAAAGAATCTGGAAACACCGAATTAACATCAATGGTCTCAATGTCAACACTCTTGGAGAACGATGATTTGGTAGCGGCTGCATTTCTTCCTGATACCCACCTTGACATGGGTTCACTTACCTGTCCTGTGCAGAATCCTCCTGTCCATGATCCGCATCCAGTTTGTCCTGTAGAACCTGTGGAGAGAAAAAGTGAGAATGTACATGGGAAATTGAGCAATGTAGTAGTCGAATTCTGTAATACTATCTTACCTGATTCGGCTCCGCAGGATGCTCCGAGGCCTGACCCTGAGGCTGTCGAACACACTCTGTCTATGAAGAAACCAGGCGAGAATGTCGTAAATGACATAAACATGGCCGACTCACCTGTCAATTCTGAAGACGAGTTTCACTCACCTGATGTCCATAGTGACATGAAGACAGCCAGGGTCGAGCCCAGGAGACATCCCAACACCACGAGGAAGAACAAATATTCGGAACTAGAGGTGATTAAACCGATTGTTATCATAGGTGATTCTAACCTCTCTCGTATCCCCCCATTCCAGAACGCTGAAGTACAAGTGGACAGCTTCCCTAGAGCTACGTTCTATCACATTTGCCAAATTCTATTAAAGACTCCTCTTGCAGCGGAGGTAAGAGAGGTGATATTATCGGTAGGATTAAACAACTGTTTGAGAGGCTATCTCCCCAGCACGACAGACAAACAGCTTTCTCACCTCATGACGGCAGCCAAGAGAGCCTTTCCAAACGCCATCATTCGTGTTCCGGTCATCAATTTTTCTGATAGGCTAGATGAAGCTCAACATCAGCTGTTAGAACTCCTCAACCAGACTATTATGCGACGTTATAAGTTTCTAAATGAGCTCACTAAACTTCGTTTTCGCACAGACCCAAAAGATCCTGTACATTGGACATCAAGGACCGCGAAATCATGTTGGAGTATTGGCTTGACCAGCTAAACTTTTAGGGGGGGATAGGGAGTCCTCCAATCCCCAGTCCAGTAATGTCCTAGTTCTCTGCGCTTCAATTTTATCCCTACGCCTACGTCTTTTAACAGAAGTCAATTGCGCAAAGACCTGTATGATTATCACAAGAGACTCAAAATTTTAGATCATTTTAATTTTGACCAGAATTATGATTTTCTGCCTTTTAAAAATCCATCCTTGTGGGAACCTTAGTCGAACCAGAATGCCCCCTCAATCCAGGCTCTGATTGAACGTGACATCGCTACTTTGAAAACCTTTAGAGCCCCCTCAGCTCATCTGAGACCTAACATTACTGGGGATCAGCGTCAAGCGTTAAAATCATTGCAAAAGTTGGATAATGTGGTCATCAAACAAAGGGGACAGATTGTCCTGCAGGACAGGATTAATTTTTTATATGAGGCCAATAGACAACTGCAGGACGTCAAGTATTACATTCCATTGTCTTGTTCTATGCAGGCTGAAACACAAACAATAATACAACGTCTGGTCGATAAATTATATGATCAAAAATGTATTAACTTTAAACAGTTGAGTTACCTATATGGTCCGGAGAATCCTCGTCCGCGTCTATTTTATTTGTTACCTAAAATACACAAACCCCCAGAATCCTGGACAGTGCCATTCAAAGTTCCAGCTGGCCGTCCTATAGTGAGCGATTGCGGTTAGGATCGCGGAATACATTGATTTCTATATTAATCCCCTGGCTCGTTCTCATCCTAGCTATATCAAAGACACATATGACTTGTTTCTATTGATGTGGAGTCTTTATACACGAATATAGATACAGAGAGGGTCTTGGAAGCGATCAAAATAGCTTTCCAGCGATCACCGCAACTGGGTAGACCGGATGAGATAATCCTTGAACTTTTAAAGTTGACATTAATGCGCAATGATTTTGAATTTGATGACAATTATTTTCCACAAATTTCGGGTTGTGCTATGGGTAGAAAATATTCACCGGCATATGCCGATATTTATATGGCGGAATGGGAACGTTCAGCTTTTGAAAAATGCACACAATTGCCGTTATTATATCGCAGTTATTAAGACGACATCTTTGGTCTTTGGGTGGAAGCGGAGGCATCTTTTAAACAATTCTTTACAGTCCTCAATGAACATCATCCCAAAATTAAATTAAAGTATACTTTACAGACTGAACGAGTTGAGTTTTTGGATACCTTAGTCTTCTTCACATCCTTTTATGGCAGTGTGGAAAAGGATCTGGCGACAAAAATATTTTTTAAACCCACTGATAGACACACGTTGCTACACAAGCAAAATTATCACCCACGACACACTTTCAGAGGGCTTATAAAATCACAATTAATTCGCTTTAATTGTATCTGTACTTACCGTGATGATGCTGAGGAGGCTGCTTCGATCCTGTTTAAAGCGCTGACGGCCAGGGGCTATGCTCATCGCTTCCAAAGAGAAATAAAGGCAGAAGTGACGTGGAGTTTTGATGTCCATATGGAACACAGAGGGATGGGGGAGAGTCCCCCACTGATTCCCATGGTAATTACCTATTCGCATTATCTGAATAGATTCAATTCAAAATTAAAAGTAATTTCCAAACAGCTCAGGAGCAGTTGTCCCCTCTTAAACATTTCAGGGTTATCACGGCATATAGACGCAATAAAAATTTAAAAGATGCCCTGGTACATACCAATCTCAATAAGAAACGGCCGAACAGCGACCCCTTTTGGTTGGAGTCAGTCCCTTTTATTTTTAGTGGACCCTCAGGTGGAGACCATCCCATCTCTCAGAGAATCACTCCACAGCAAAAAAATTAAATTTATGCAATCCAATGTCAACATTGCAACAGACTCTACATAGGCGAAACCGACAGAGCTTTAAAAACACGCATTTATGAGCACCTGTATCACATTAAACATGGCAATACTACAACCATTCTTTACACTCACTTTGTGAGGCATGGTATTCACCATTTTAAATACATCGGTTTACAAAGCAGTTTATTGTGGAGTACTCAAGTTAGGGTGTAACATCAGTTTGAAAAGTGGGGGGGACACAAAAAAGTGGGGGTCTGATTTGAATACCATTTTATACATTTCCACATGCTTTTAATCATATTCCCAGCTACTTAAAAGCAACACATTATGATGAACATGGC
Source organism: Diplodus puntazzo (assembly GCA_963678695.2). NCBI lineage: Eukaryota > Metazoa > Chordata > Actinopteri > Spariformes > Sparidae > Diplodus > Diplodus puntazzo. The sequence goes on from OZ023171.1 coordinate 1,424,458, forward strand.
TATCATGCTTAGTCATAGGCGTGATTGGCAAAGAACAAAAAAGCAGGAAAATATAGGGCTCCAGTATGTCTCTCTTTACACTTATTTTGTTCCGTTGTCGGCTTCAGCTAAGAAAGAAATAGTTTGCCTCACATGTCCAAAATTCTTAGAACATACAGTGTTTCCCCAAGATTGTTCTGATAACTTAGCAACACTAGGGGGGTCCAGGGGCATGCCCCCCAGAAGAAAATTTTGAAAAACAACCCCTTAAATGGTGGGTGACTGCTGGTGAGATTGAAAAAAAAAAAAAAAAAAAAAAACATTTTCAGAATTTCAGAATCAGAATCTAAGACATGAGACATTAGAGAACTTTTTTTTTTACCATTGTTTTCTTTATTATTATAGATTTTTATGGAAACAGAATTTGTTTCAGAAGTCAGTGGGACACCTGACATCGAAGTTACTGAGAAAAAAAAACATAATTTCTGCATATGAATATTCATATAAAATACAATAAGTACAATAAACATAGCTGTGTCTCATTTGTCCAGTTTACTAATACAATCTGCTGCTGGTTTGGAGTTACTGGGCCACATGACATGGAAGATATAGAAAAAAAACTGCAATTATTTTCAATTAATATATTTATGCTAAGTAATTTAATGACGGTCCCTAAATCAGTCTCAGTGATTCAGTGCAAGGCTCTGGGAGGTGAGCTGACCGTCCTCCTGCTTTTGACACTGGGCGAACCTCAGTAAAGTCGCGGCTGGACCCGAGTAGAGCTTAGATCAGGCCCAACGCGCCCGTGCACGTTGTGTCCGAGCCCGGCCGGCACATTAACTGTAACTATAAAGCCGACACAGGTTGTCATTGCCCACGCGTAACTCTCTGACCACTGTTTTCAGTAACGAGTAATCTAACGCGTAAATATCTCCAAACCAGTTATCAGGTAAAAGTTACTTACTCAAGACACTGTGCGTTACTATTACTTCTGTCATTTTCCTTAGTAAAAATATAGCCTATATTTTTGCTTTCTTCTTGCGTCTCGGGGTCACGTTTCCAGCACGAGAATAACTCACACAAGTCACGTGTAACACCACGCAGCAACACAAACAATGGAGGGAGGAGAGAGGTGCGCGTTTTCTAGCTGGAAATTGTAATTATTTGAGTTATTAAAAAACAAAACACAAATGTTTGATCAAGAGCCCGATCCAGCCGAAGACAGTGGCCTGTTGCAGCCTTTGATCGCAGCATCATTACACAAACTGTCCGCGACTCACAGCGAGAGTGGGTTCACTTGATTACTAACCTGGCATATGCTGGTGTTGCATCAGCTGGGCGGAGTTTGCCATCAAATTAATGTAAAATAAGTACATCGGTATATGCCGGGGTAGATTAATCAAGCGGACATAAATAAATAATTAAATAAAAGGGGGGGGGGGGGACAAAAACAGGATTTCGGAAAGTGGGGGGGACGTCCCCCCTGTCCCTAGTGGATGTTACGCCTATGGGAGTACTCATCAGCGTAAACGTCAAGAAAGCATTTTAATTGAGAAATTGGCCACTGTCTCGCCTTTCGGTTTTAATGAAACATCTTAGGAATGCATTCTGGACCCAGTGAATCTTTTTTGGTGGAGTATGATTCACACTTACCTTTGTTCAGGTTTTTTTTCTTAGGGCAGATTTCGGGCCTATGAATTTAGTTCAATTATTTATTGATTCCTTTTCTTAATTTTTTGGCATTCATTTGGCCTCGGATTTGAGATTGCCACTTATATGATTGTTTGGTTTTTGTCTGTTTTTGATAGCACTTATTTTTTATTTGTGTGGTTTGTTTTTGACGATTTAATCCAATTACAGCACTTAATTTGTCTTGGTGTGGTGTTATGTTTTATTGTTTCTTCTTTATAGCACTTATCCTCGTTTGATGGTCTTCTTTTGTATGGTGTCTTTAGGGTCATCTGATCCTTACATCTTCTTGGGTTAGAACATAGGTTTAAGGATTCTGGTCAGTCGTAGTAAATCGTTGCAGGTGACAGCAGGTGAGGGACTCAGGGTACTGGACAGGAGAGAAACATTTGATTGACTTATTTTTCTTCCTTGCATATTAGTTGGCATGCTTTTGTATTTATTTTGTTCTATTGTTGTGTTTTCTCTTCTTATTTCTTCCCCTGTTCTTTTTTTCCCTAACCTCAACCTAGTTGACCTCTGCCCTAACCTTAACTATAATTCCAATATTCTGACTTTAACCCTCTTATGTTTAGCCCCAAGCTGCCCTCCATTTCTTCTACCTGAACTTCATTAAACTTTTACTTACCTTGTTTCAGAATATGATTTCCTCTTATTTACTTACCTGGGTCCAGCATAGCATTTCCTGAAGGTGTCTGACAGAGCCGATGTGGAGTAAAGTGGAGTTTTGTACTGAGTATAGGGCTCCTTTCCCTCTATTTTTATATTATTGTTTTCCACTTCAACTTATCATTGCTGCTTCTAAATTATTATCATTAGGGTTCTTTATTTGGTTTATAATATAGAGTTGTTCCTTAGTTTCCTGTTTTTAATTAGCACAAGATATAACCTGAGCCCGTGCATGTGCGACCTTCCTTTGGCAGGTTTTGCCCCTTTGTCCCCTACCTAACCAGGTCAAGTACCCGTCATCACAGCTGACCAGCTAATATATGCTCTTGCAAAGCAAGTGTAGTGGCATCTTGAAAAATGGCCACCATATTGAATTTTTGAGTGGCCAACGCCTTTTTTCCAAAATAGTGGCCCTTAGAGAGTATCTGTGCCAAATTTCATGCTTGTATACCAAAGTGAACGATTTTTTTTACTAATCTGCTGCACTATTTTGGAATAACAGAAATAAAGGCTTCCCTCCATGAATTTGGAATTTCTCTTTCCTTAAGCACCCAGTTAAATGTATTTTTTTTAACAGTGGGATCAATGGTTCCCTGAGTAGTTTGTAAAACTCAGGTTATCCATCCGTGCCAGGAGCCTTGTTGTTCTTCAGCTTTGAAATCCCTTGGTAAAACCAAAGATCTTTGAATGAGAATATATATGTTTATAATATGCTTCAAACCATTTATGGATCTCTTCTGTCTTATATATTTTATTAAATTAGTAGAAGAATCCCTAATTGTGTAAATATTTGCCACTTGCTTTTTCAACCTATAGGCCAACAGCTTGACAGATTTACTTCCTGCTTTGTAAAATCTTTGTTACACTTTTTTTTTTAATCTCCTGTGCTAGAATGTCATTTATGTTTTAATCCTCTTAATTTCTTGGCATATCTTCTCTTCCAGATCTATGTTCTTTTTCTAGTCTTTTCTGCTGAAGTTCTGACTTCTATTTTATGAACTTAAGAGAATAGAGATTAGGGTCTCGTTAGTATTAAAAATTACTCCCGTAATATTTAATATATATATAAAACCCGACCCTTTAACTTTACCATCTGCCAATGGTCACATAACTTTATTACTTTCCTAATTACAATCTTTACATTTTCTGTTATCTGTTGTTTGTCTAAAATTGTCAGTTTATTTATGTTAACCCTAATTATTTAGTCAATAAACATATAAAATTGTTTGTCTTTGTCTGAAACTTAATTTTAATGTGGAGAACCGAAGGATACGTGCAAAGAATTCACTGCTTCAGAATAGGAGATCATATATAAATTTGAAAGTTAACAGACTGATTAAATTGATGCCAACCGTTCTAGCCAAACTTATACAGTTAGGTCTGGATAACGTTCTTCGGGTTATCCAGATCAAATCAACACGAAGGTGGTGCCCCGTCCAAAGTGTTCTTATTATCAAGGTATTGTCTCCTATATTTTATATTATGGTGCCGTCCATGTAAGGCCCATATGATATATGATATATATACTGTTCCTTTTCCTACATCTGTACTACTCTCCCAAGCAGCCAGGAACCTCTTGGGGCATTTTTATCCAAGATCATTACAATATCTCCAGGTTGCAGGTTCTGCTTGACTTTGTTCCACTTCTGGCTTTCCTGCAGGTTTGGTAAATACTCTTTTACCCACCTCTTCCAAAATAAATCTCCCAGATATTGGACTTGTTTCCATCTCCGTTGTGAGTAGCAATCCTCTCTTCTGAATAGACCGGGTGGGAGCAATGGATGTTTCTTCAGTAACAGTAAATGATTCGGGGTTAGAGCCTCCACGTCATTAGGATCATCCGATGATGCAGTTATTGGCCTGTCATTGATGATAGCTTCCACTTCACAAAGCACTGTTTGCAGACACTCATCATCCATTGTTTGTTCATGAAGCACAGATTTTAGAACCTTCTTCACCAATCTTACTTGTCTTTCCCAAATACCACTGAAATGTGGTCCAGCAGGTGGATTAAAAATCCACTGTATTCCTCTTTGTGTTAGAGTATTTTGTATCTTGGTTTGATCTATTTCCTGTATAGCTGCTCTTAGTTCTCTTTCAGCTCCAACCAAGTTTGTCCCATTATCAGATCTAATGAGAGTCACTTGTCCTCTTCTACACATGAAGCGTTGAATTGCGTTTATGCATGAGTCAGTGTCCAGTGTGTTGGAGACTTCAATGTGCAAAGCACGTGTTGTTAAACAGGTAAACAACACTCCATATCTTTTAACGATGGTGCAACCCTTTTTGACCTCTGTGGGCCCAAAATAATCCATCCCTACATTTGTGAAAGGTGGTTTGTCAGGGAGCAGTCGATCCATTGGCAGGTCTGCCATTTTTTGCTCTTGAGTTTTTGCATGTTTTTTTCTGCAAGTGACACAACGGAACAAAAGTTTTCGAATTGCTGCATTAGCTAAGGGAATCCAAACCGCTTACGAAGGCGAGAGAACATGAAGTTTCTGCCGGAGTGTCCAATTTTTTTCATGTATGTCTTGTAGCAACAGGATGGTGGCATGAAGATCTTTTGGCATTATTATAGGATGCTTTGAAACTTCTGGCATTGCAGATTTATGTAATCGCCCACCGACTCTGAGTATACCATCTCGAAGGTATGGATCCAGCCTGTAAATTGGACTTTTCCTTTTCAGCACCTGTTCTCCCTTTTTTAAAGCTGAGATTTCTGACTGGAAGCTGCACTGCTGACAATACTGAACAATCTCCATTTCTGCTCTACTCAGTTCTTCCACTGTTAAAGGCTCTTGGTGCAGGGAGGGTTTAAAGGTGATAACTTTTTCCTTTCCTTTGCAACTTTTCAACATCAGAATGTCTTTGGCTCTGAGTATCCAGGCTATGGCTCTTTTCAACCGCAGCCAGCTCGAGTAGTGACTTATCAGTTTTCCCATGGCTGAGTCTTCTGTCACTGTTGAGAGCACCAACATAGTTTTTCTTACTTCCTGGTCATCCTCTGAAAGTTTCATGCATTTATGTTCTTCTGTCTTTTTCCTGCTTGCATCCTTTAAATGATGTCCCCTGAGTCCACAAGTGATTGTGCATCACGTGGACTTACAGTTGAAAAGTTTTTGGCCAATCAGCTAGATTTTCAGAAGTATCCACATGATTCCATTGTTCCACATTTGTATTCTCTTTAATAATGCAATCCTGTTTGCAACAAAAGTCTTCAGTCTCAATGTCTCATTTGCAATGTATTTTAGCACAGCTGTGTTATCAGTCCAAAATGCTGAGTCCTGAAGATCAATCTCATGCTCCTTTCTCATCATTTTGTCAACGTTCACAGCCATCACTGTGTGGTAAGCTCCATACGTGGAATTGTTTGTTTCAAAGGAGCTACTCTGGATTTTCCCATCATAAAAGCGCAATGAACAAGGCCCTTATCATTTGTCAATTTTAGAAATGAGACTGTTCCATATCCAGTTTCACAAGCATCTGAAAAGTGATTGAGCTTAGCTGCAACAATTGTCCCAAAGTCGCTTAGCTTGATGCACCTATTAATTTGGAAGTTGGATATTTGAGGCAGCTGGTTAAGCCAAGTCGACCAGTCATGTAAAAGATGCTGAGAAATTTCTTGATCCCAGCAAATCTTGTCTTTGCACAGCTTTTGAAGAATCATTTCGGCTGGTAGCACAACTGGAGCCACAAAACCTGAGTGGATCATATATGGAGCTCACCACTGAAAGAACTCCTCTTCTTGTCATTGGCTTGTCCTTCATGTTCACTCTGAATTTGAAGGAGTCTGAATTTTCGCACCCTAGCACTCCTAGTGCTCTCTCAATGGGAAGTGCATCTTTAGCAAGGTCTAGATTTTTGACATCTTTTGCCCTTTCACTCTCAGGTATAGATTGCAAAAGCAAGTGACTATTGCTGGTCCACTTACAGAGTTTAAAACCGCCTGATGCACAAAGAGCTGTTTTTCTTGAGAGTGACAGCTTCCTCCTCATTATTCACTGCCTTTAAGCAATCATCCACTTAAAAGTTTTAAGCACAGTTTTCACAACTTCAGGTGAGGACCGGGTTTTATTGTCTTCAGCAGTTCAGATTCAGATTCAGATTCAGATTCAGAATACTTTATTAATCCCCGGGGGGAAATTGTTTTTGTTCCAAAGCTCCGTGCAAAGTAGAAATAGAAATTCAGCATGAATGGAAACAAGCGATAAAGATGAAGATGTAAGTAAAGTAAAATATTAAAGTAGACATTAAATAAAATAAAATATTAACGTAGGCAATAAAATACAAATAAATAATAAATAAAATAATAAAATAAAATATACAAACTGAAATATGTACAATATACATGGAATGGTTGTAACGTAACGTTATAAGTTAAATGAGAATGGATAGTTATATTGTTCGTTTGTTTTATAAATAGCCGATAAAGTCCGATCCTCAGAGGGAGGAGTTGTATAACTTGATGGCCACAGGCAGGAATGACTTCCTGTGACGCTCAGTGGTGCATTTAGGAGCGATCAGTCTCTGGCTGAAGGTGCTCCTCTGTTCGACCAGAGCGTTGTGGAGAGGGTGAGAGAAATGCTGCAGTATCACCCGCACCTTCGACAGCATCCTCCTGTCTAACACTACTGACAAAGTGTCCAGCTCCACCCCCACAACGTCACTGGCCTTCCTGATCAGTTTATTGAGTCTGTTGGCATCGGCTACTCTCAGTCTGCTGCCCCAGCACACCACAGCAAACAGAACAGCACTGGCCACCACAGACTCATAAAACATCTTCAGCATTGTCCGGCAGATGTTAAAGGAGCGGAGCCTCCTCAGAAAATAGAGGCGGCTCTGTCCCTTCTTGTAGAGGACTTCAGTGTTCTTCGTCCAGTCCAGTTTATTGTCAATGTACACACCCAGATATTTGTAATGTTCAACAATGTCCACGTTATGCCCCAGGATGGAAACTGGGGTCACAGGTGTCTTGGTTCTCCTCAGATCCACCACCAGCTCTTTGGTCTTTGCTGTGTTGAGCTGCAGGTGGTTCAGCTCACACCATGAGACAAAGTTATCCACCACAGCTCTGTACTCAGCCTCCTCACCCTTGCTGATACATCCAACTACAGCAGAGTCATCAGAAAACTTCTGAAGATGGCAAGACTCTGTCTGATAGCTGAAGTCCGTGGTGTAAAGGGTGAAAAGGAAAGGAGAGAGGACAGTCCCTTGTGGAGCTCCAGTGTTGCTGACCACTGTGTCTGACACACAGTGACGCAGGCGCACATACAAAGCAAAATTTGCACAGCTGGCAGAAATCCAAACAGATGGACAACCATTTTGTATTCAACCATCTCTCGAGTTAGGTCACCCTCGGGCCACCACAGAAAACGCAGAAGGTCTGTGTCTTCTTCTGGAACTCTCACCTGATGATACATGGCCTCAATGTCAGCCATCATAGCCACATTAGCCTGTCTGAAGCGAGTCAGCACTCCAATAAGCGTGTTGGTTAAATCTGGGTCCTGAAGCAGCTTTTGTTAAGAGACACTCCTTGATAACTGTCAGCACAGTCGAAAACTACACGCAGCCTTTTCTTTTGTGGATGGTAGACTCCATGATGTGGAATATACCACACTTTTCCATCCTGCCATTTCAGCTGTGTTTCTGGGACCTTGACAGCATATCCCTTTTCCAACATTTCTGTAATGCAGTCTGAATATTCTGAGAAAATCTTGATTCCTGTTGAGCCTTTTCTTAAGAGTAAGTGCACGCTGAACTGCTGCATCCCTGTTATTTGGCATCCTTATTTCAGACTCTTTTGTTGGCAACTTAATGTAGTAATGTCCTTCCTTATGATCCACAGAATTTGACACTTTGTCCAAGAATCTTTTATCTTCAACTGACATTTCCACCTTTTCAGTACAACCATGTTCAAGAAAATCTACATTCTACTGCTGCACAAGCATTCTCTATATGGTGTTGATTGATATTCGATTCACAGTAATGTTTTGCTGTTCACCATCCTCCTGTCCTCTGATAGGTCCATTCACAGTCCATCCTAGAATTGTTTTTACAGCATATGGTCCGTTTTTTTGGCTGTGAATCACTCTCCAAGGCTCAAAAACTTCAGGAACATCATTGGTTGTGAATGCAGAAGGCATTCACAACATATGTTCTTCGTTTTCACGGAATTCTTTAATTTTCTTCTTATTGGTTGTGAATGCAGAAGGCAGAAGGCCACAATGTTCACTCCAACAGAAAAATAAAAACACCAGCTTGTAGGTACACTCGTGCTCGTGCTTACAGCGGATCTCTGGAGGCAATCGGACAAAAACTTTTGGCTCGGTGGGCATTTTACTGACAGGAACACCGACCAACTGACGCATAGAGTCCCATTAAAATGAGAGGAAAAATATCTAGAGGCAGAAAAAAAACATTCACTTTTCTAAACTGCTCAACAAGACACATTTCTGACCACAGACACACACAAACTTCACAGGATGCTCAAAAGACTCTCATAGTTTTGACCATACCATTATTTTAGTGATAGCAGTTACTGTTTTGCAAAGAGAAGTATGATAATGTGAGGTGAGCCTCAGCTGAAAACACTGTTAAAACAACTCTCCCAACAGCTCTCCCTGCCTGTTACCAGGAACAGCTCGGTTACCATCACCGTGGCAACCGAGATCAACTGAGCCAACACAGATAGACAGATTTATCAATGAGTCAGTTTGACACACACACACGCACACTCGGATATGCATGTGTGAGCATGCACACATGACCACACATGTACAGACACACACACACACACACACACACATATAAAGCCATGCTTAAGCACACACTCACATGCACAAAAACGCACACGCACATTAAGCCATGCTTAAGCACATACTCACATGCACACACACACACACACACACACACACACACACACACACACAGTATATATATATCTATATGGGAGTATATTTCCCAACATTGAAACTATATTTGATGATTTTCTTTTTTCTGTCATATAAGCCGGGAACTCCATTCAAATAATGAAATGTTTTAATCATCGATATATTGAGATTTATTGAATTTCTCAGTCAGATTCAGAGTATTTGATTCATTCTCACTGTAACATCTCTTCATACTCCATCAGCTGCTTTTCAACACAAATTTAAGCTAGCATTGCGGTTTGGCTCAAACCTTATATTCTATTTTTAATGCTTCATCCTCACCAAACTATTAGGAAGCTTCATTCTCTTCAGATGAGACTTCAAATAAATTAAAGCAACCAATTCAGTTTGGCCTTAGTTTTTTTAACCAATTCTACATTATTTTCAACCCAGGAACTCTGTTTAAATTTATTTAAATATTTCCAATCATCGACACATCGAGATTTATTGAATTTCTCAGTCTGATTTAGAGTCTTTGACTCATTCTCACTGTAACATCTCTTTAAACTCTATGTATTTTAATGCTTCATTCTCACCCAACTATTACAAAGCTTCATTCTCTTCAGACGAGACTTTAGATGACTTAAAGCTACCAATTCAGTCTGGCTTTAGTTTTTGAACAAGTTCTACATTATTTCACAGTTTTTTAGATATTGTGGACATTTTTCAAAGTTTTCACAGCCAGCAGTCCGCATTTGGCTTCAGCTGGTCACGAGGAGCATTCACAACCGCAAGTTCTTCAGAACTTGCCTTTTCTAGTTACCAATAAGCAGTCCTACATCTGCATCAGTGTGTGACAGCTTTACTTCTTCAAGGTATGACCATTTATCAATATCTTTCTGAAGAGGGATATTTTTTCTTCCAACAGGAATGCTCCTTTGACTTGACACAAACTGGAAGAATAGACAGAATGCAGTTGTCTCTGGCCCCGGTTGGGGAAGTTGCAGCATGATTCAGGCTCATCAGTGCACTTGAGAGCTTTTGTTGACATCCAGTGTTTTCTGTTTGAGATCCTGTGTTTGTTTGTTTGTTAAGGAAAATATTCCTTTTTATAGATGTGCAAAAAGATTGGATGTTTCTGAGAACACACTTGGCAGGTCAATCTCCTTTTGCAGGATTTGCTTAATGCCCTTTCATCAAGCAACCAAAACAAATGCCATTCCTTCTTAAAATCTCCAATTTGGCTTCTCTGCAATTTGGTTAAACTCTGCCATGGCGTGGTTCTTTCTGCAATAAAGACATGGCCTGGAGAAGGCACTGTTGTTACACAAGGTTGTAGCTTTGTTCTTCACATCTTCATTTTTCTCTTCATCACACAATGATACATTAGTAGCAAAACTACTTCCTCTTGGATGAACTTTCTTTTTCATTTTTGTCATAACAGGTGTTTTTCTTTCACTTGCGGCACCCTGCAGGTCTCCAAACAGAGGGTCGTTCAGCATTTTTGCCTCTTATCCACATAAGCCACAAGATCAACAAATCTTACTTGAGTTTGCCGCTTCTCATTGATGTCAAAGGTCAAAGCTCTCCATTTTTCTTTCATTTTATATGGAAGTTTTGAAATAACAACCCTCATGTTGACTGGATTGTCCAACTCATCCATATAATCCACATCCTCCAAAGCATTGCTGCAGTTCACAAGAAAAAGTGAGAAACTATGAAGGCTTTTTGCATCCTGAAATTTAATTTGTGGCCACTTAAATAGTTTGTCCATTAAAGCTGTTGCAATTTTAAGAGGGTTTCCATAATGGTCTTCCAGTAGCCACACTGCTTCCCTATGACCACGGCCAGAGTGCATGTGTTGGCAACTTTTCACCAAGTCGTGTGGCTCTCCTCTTGTGAATTGCTCCAAAAACAAAAGTTTGTCCACATTATTGTCAGTCTTGGAGTCCACCACATGTTCAAAGGCCTTTTTAAAGGATCTAAATTCTAGAGGGTCACCACAAAATACCGTAACATCATGTTGTGGTAAACGAACTGATTGCTGGTCTGACGTTTCATGACATCATAGAGCTCATTTGTCTGATCTGAAGGTTGTTGGGGTGTTGGATGAGTGTTGACACATTCATGTTGTCTTTGTACCTTAGGTCTAGCTCCTAGTGATGGGACAGTGGGCTTAGTGTTCTTTACATTAATAAGACTTGATTCCGTTTGGACATTAACACTCTTTTGTTTGTGTGTTGTGGTTGCAGCATCATAATATTCATTCATTCCATCACATTCTGCAATTTCATGAACCTCATAAACTTTTATTTTTGCATTTGATACTGCAAGAGCTGTTTGAATTTGTAGCTCCTCCTTTTCAGCCATAAGCTGTGCTTTCTTGAGTGCCAAAGCCTGTTTTCGTCTCAGAGCAGCGGCCTGTGCTTCCAACGCTGCTCTCCTAGTTTCCTCTCTCAGGCACGCTGACGTTGCTGATGATGCGCACTGTGGGAGGTTCCTTTTGAAGTATTGGATGCACTCAGTCTGTCAGGATGGGTAATTTCATCCAGCTCTGTTGAAATCTTTTCCATTCGTTTTTCAACATCTTTAGACCACACGTTAATCTTTTGCATGAAGTCTTGAAACCCTTTTAATTTGGGTTGAAGCTACTGCTCTTGATCTGCGCTTTGCTCCTCTTCATTTAATTGCCGAAGGACAGACTGATTGAGCTCCTTGAAGGCTTCCAAAAGTGCATCGAATTCTGTCATTATCAGCTTGATTTCTTGATTATTTGAGTCTTTTCCCAACAAATGCTCCATTTGATTTTATTTCGAGGTCAGCTGCCGTAGCTTTGTTCTCCTCGAGGTGATATCCCGTGCGCTGTCCTCCGTTATGATTACTTACGTTTCAGAGAGTCAAACATTGAAACGTCAGATGCACTTGAGAGAGTCACTGCGTGAATTTGATCATCAATCATGAAACACAGACATATACATATACATATATATACACATATATATACATATATACATACACATATACATAGATACATACATATAGATATATACATATAAATATATATATATGTATACATATATACATATATATGTACATATATACATACATATAAATATATATATATATATACATATATACATATATATATACACATATATACACACATATATATGCATATACATATACATATATACACACACACACATATATATACATATATATACATATATATACATATATGTATATATATACATATATACACATATATATATACATATATATACACATATATACATATATATACATATATACATATATACATATATATACATATATACATATATACATATATATATATACACATATATACATATATACATATATATATATACATATATACATATATATCTACATATATATATACATATACATATATATATACATATATATACATATACATATATATATACATATACATATATATCTACATATATATATACATACACATATATATATATATACACACACATATATATATATACACACATATATATACATATATATACACATATATATACACATACATATATAATATATACACATACATTATACTTATATACACATAACATTTAATATATTTACAATAACATGTGTATGTATAATATTATTATATATATATATACTTATATATAGCCAGTAAATTACATATACATACATAACATATCACATACTTATATATACATATACTACTGCGATTACGCTTACCATATAATAATAGATCAATATTGTACAGTCATACATTTAAACCTTATGCTGGGGACACCGTCCCTCACTTATGACTTTAATATTGTGACCTGTTCACTCTTACAAACTCATTGTTTTTCTTAAATTATGATTCCAAATCAAATATGAAACTTTAAGCAGTTTTAAGATAACAATAACAAACATATATTACTGTTAGACATGTAACTTTGTATATACAGTCTACATATGATACAGTTTTACATATATATTATTATATGGTATATATATTTATATATATATATATATACACTATATTATACAATACTTAATTAAATATACGATGATATACCATACATTTCACATAACAGTATATATATATGGGAGTGAAACTATTGAACCTCATCCCTATTTAAATATAAACATTCGACATCACACACACACAACCTCACACACACACCACACACACACACAACACTCTACGTGTCTTCTGCAGCTGGTTCACTACTCTGTGCTTGATCGTAAATAAGCAAAATGTAAGAAGAAGAAGAGCTGCATTCTGATTGATGATGTGATGAGTAAGCTGCTGTTAGACCAGCTGGATGTTTTAATAATGGAACATGTCCACCGTTTTCAAGCAGGTCAGGGGTCCATGTTTTCTCCAGCAGAATGAACCCAGTCCTGCAAACGGCCTCAAACTCCCCAGCGCGCGTCCGGGGTGCAATCGCTTATAAACTCCTAAGCCGTCAGACGCGCCACCGCCCCTGCAGACCTGCACGCCCCGCTCAGTTCCTCTACCATGATGCAGCGCTGCTGGCCGCCTCCTGTGACTCCTGCAGGGGGCGGAGCTGAGCTAGCAGCAGCAGGAGGGGAGGAGGAAGAAGAGGAGGGAGGATATATATACATACACAATATATAACATACACCCCATAATATACAGCACACATATATATACACACCACATATATAACACACATATATATACCATACACATATAGTATACATACACACATATATTAATACATATATGCTCTACACCATTATACTTGTATACTTATGTATTAAAATTATATACATACACACATATATTTAGTATACCATATATATACACATATATACATATATATACACATATATACACATTTATACACACAGCATATTTTACAACACACATATATTATACGACACATAATATATAGTAAATATATACTTATTGAGTTTATACATATATGTGTATCTTTGTGTGTAATATTACTAAGTATATAACACACACAAATATATATACACACATATATATACACACGCCTATTATTTATTACTAGAATATTATACATATATGTAATATATATATTGAAGATAGTATACATAGGATATACATATAT